>OY856186.1:75871122-75942341 GCA_963693315.1 Diogma glabrata | reverse complement strand
CTCTGCGAAAACAAAAAGGAATTTTATTTAGAGAAAAATATTTATCATGTTTCGTCAAGTACCAACGGTAAAATCCATCGAATTCGGTGTCAAAATAATTTAGGAGTGCGTATTGGTCAAAGCCACTCAGAAAAGACAGAGCACTTAAAGTCTAATGAGGCGTATTAACAGGTATTCATGCATATTTTGTCAATAACCACCCGATCTTTAACATACCGCCCATTACCTTTGACCAGGTCAGATTGGTTTCATTAAAAGGGGAGGAATGTAGTTTTTGCATTAACTGGAGAGAGCGAAAGAGTCCATTATAAGATTTCAATGCAGATACTCAAACCTGTTGGATTCCAAATTTGATAAACATTAGTAAAACATAGTTCTGCGATAAGTGATTTAATCTTCGAAAGATAAAGAAACTCTGGGAAAAAAGGCATTTGGAAAACTCGAGAACCAAAACTTAAATCCCTTTGATATCAATAACCTTATTAACCTACCATCCCTGCAACCAACAGCTCCCAACCAGGTATGTTGAACGTTACACTGAAAGTGTACACAAAAAGCTCAGTTGTACAAAAATACTATATTACGATATTTTCTATACTTTTGCTGTCGATATTACACCCCTTTATTTTTACAATTGTTCTATATGTCTAGACGAATCAGTTATATTCCCAATCGACGGACATTATTTTAAATTACGAAATGTTTTCAATACGTTCGGTTCCTAAAACCAACGAACCAACCCGACCACCAGCTCTAATGGAAAAACTACAATACCGTAAAATTTTGCAACGAGATCTTTTCTATAATATCAAAAGAAAACTTCTATCTTTTATGTTAATAAAAACTAACTGTAAAAATGAAAAACAAAATGCATTAAAAGCAAAAAAAAAATTCAGATAATGAAAATTTTCGAGATGAATTATTTGTCATGATTATGTAAAAAAACGACCATGATGTATTTGACAAAGCTGCAAAACTGACACAAACTGAAATATTATTCTGTGATGATTTGAAATAAAATTAAAAACTTTTGATATTGTATGTGACAGTTTTTTATTAATATTTTTCTTGGTTTAATTAAAATTCACAAACCAGTGTGGGATATACGAACAAGAATGTGGAGGAAAAGTTTACCCTGTTCTTTATACATAAAATAAAACATTACCCAAAATATACGTTATTATACCAGATTGCAAATGATTTAGATAAGCCAAACTCTTAAATATATTTATAAATCATTCTATCACATTAATTCTTAAAACCAATTTAAATCTGAAAATTCGGAAATAAATTGTCAAATAGAATTTCATTAGTTTTGAAATTGAATTTGCAATAAAAACATACACGTAAGACATATGACTATTAGATACGATGCCGAAGAGAAAAATATCAAAACTAAAACAATTCAAATAAATATCCCGAAAATAAATAAAAGGATTCACTTAAAATATTTATGGATCATTCATTCATTCTATTTTTAGTTGACTTGTCCAGTAGATTCTCAAAAACAATAAATTTTCTTACAACAACAACAATAAACGAGAATGGCTAAAATTTTCCAAATCTAAATCCTAGAAAATTTATAGGATATTTTTCTATTTTTATTTGAAACAATTTCGATGTAATAGTTTTCGAAATTTCAATAGACAGGAAGAATGTTGTTTAAGGTTAAGATAAAAGGTAACAGGAAGGAATGTAAATAAACTTTAAAATGGTTTGAGCATGGATCGGAAATTATTTGAAATAATTTTGATTCTTTTAATTTTTGGGATTTTATACCGTCACCTTTGCGAATGTGAGGATTTAGATGAAAGCTCAATGTAATAAATGGGTTTAGAAATTTTTCGTTACTAAATAAAAGTAAGATAATTTTTGGATTTTGATTTATGTGGTTATCATACGAGTACTACCTAGTTAATTGGAATTATATGAGCTTGTCACATTTCTAAATTTTACGTTTTAAATGGTCTTTGATTGTGAGATGAGAATAAAGTTTTGTAAATGTTTAGCATATTAGTATAGTAACATATTGTAACGACTCTTCGTTGGTTCTTTTAGATTATTGAACAAACACGACAGTAAAAGAAAGATCTTTAGTTAACAGAATCTCAAACTTTATTTATCAACCAGTTACAGCAACTTCCGATTTTAATTGCTATAAATTCCAGGGTCTCCAGAAATGCACGATGAACTTCACTGCTTTTCCACAATTTGAATCACTAATACTCGGAATCGTAAAATCTGTATTTACTATTCCACTAAGTTCAAATTCTTTTACTATTAGCACCCAGGCTCAAGTACCACCGATTATTCCTTATACTTTCGAATATTTGTAAAACACTTTTAATTGCAAAATTAAAACTGACAATCTAATATTTTTGTTCGCTTATTTATATCGAAAAATAAATAAATCGAAACTTCTATAATCCACTAGAAATCAATACTACGTAGTCCGTACATCTTGAATAGGCCACACCTGTTTTCATTCATACTTGCATTTGTAATAGCGAACTCAAATTTAATTTATGCAAAATGTATTTGTTAAAGGGAGTTAACTTTTGATTTGCCATAGAATGTAGAAAGCATTTAGGCGGAACGTATTGGTTATTTATGATTAAATTAAATTAACCCATTCTGGGCGAAGTTTATTACAATATTATAGAAAAAATTAATTAATAAGTTATGGAACAAAATCATTGCAAATTTAAAGGTTTGCGCTGAATATTAATGTTACCATTTCTATCATAACATCGTTTTGAATGTTAAGTTCCTGAGTTGTAAATAATCGTTCATATAAAAAAAGGCAGTCTTGAGGTCTGCCAATTGAAGTGAAAACTTAAAACTGTGAAAAGCGTCGTCTAATTACAATAAAATCTTTTCTTACTTTACCACACTTCCACACTGTTATTAACTAAGAAAAACATCAAATTCAAAAAAAAAGAAAATCGAAAATATGAATCAAGAGAACGAAACCAAAATTATTTATAATATATTCATTCATATTTCGGAGTCGGACGAGGAAGGTAGTCTCCTAAATAAAAAGAAAAACAAAAACAAAAAAAAAAGCAATCGAAAATAAGTGTTATAAGTGTTGATAAGTATTTATAAATAGCTAATAAGTGTTATACTGTTTTTGTTAGTATTTATAAAAATAGAAGTGTTGAAGGACGGAGGCGGAGACAATTATATAATTGGTGAGATTGTTCTTTATTAAAAAATTATTTGGTATTTTGTGTTTACTGTTATTAAGGGGTAGGCAGGTAAAATTTTACCTTTATTGCTTTGATGTAATAAATTTATTTATTATTTTAAAGCGTAAATTTGTCTTGGTAACAGAAAGCAAAAAATTTCGTTTTAGTTGTTAGTGATTTTTTTTGGATTGATTGAGATATTCTTTGTGAAGTTTTTTACATGATCTGGCTCCTCCCACCTCGGACTTATTTTAGGAGTTGGAAAATATCAGTTAGTTGATTATGAAATGTCTTTTTTTGACAAAAGTTAGGAGTTTAGAATTTAACCCTTTATTTGTACTCTTCAATTTTGTTAGTGTCTTTTGTGTCTCCACTTTTTTTTGCTTTTCTCTTCTCGTGCTACTGTTGCATGAAATCTGCTATCGTGTTTTTGTGACAGAGATACCCAGTTTCTTTTGTACTGTTTAGTGTTGAAATTTAGGCCTGGCCGAATTTCAGTAGCTTTGCCTGCAATGTCAAAGGGTAAGTCTTTGTCTCAACAGAATGGCCGCAGAGTGAACCAACAGCTTAGCATTGACTTCACCAACATAAGAGGACTCAATTCGAATCTAAACGAGGTTCATCACTACATTGAAAAAAATAAACCTGACATATTGTTTCTTACCGAAACAATTGTTAGTGGCAAAGCATCGAAGTTGGATCTCGATAAATACCGGATACCTAGTTACGAATTGGAACATTTCTTTTATAACAAGCATGGTGTCTGTGTATTTGTTCGAGATTCACTTTCATGTATGAGAATTAAGGCCTACGAGTTGAACTCTAAGCACCATAATTCTATAGCACTGAAGATCTCAGGTGTTGATGAAAGTATGTTTATAATAGGATTATACAGATCCCCAAATTCTCCCCCAGGATGTCCCTTTTTCGATCAAATATCGGCTAATCTAGACAAGATTACCACGGCCTACCCCAAAGCAAGACTGGCCATTCTTGGAGACTTTAATATTCATAATAAAGAATGGCTTAAGTATTCATCGCGCACTGACGACGTAGAAATACAAGCCGAACTGATACTCGCAGATTATCACGGTTTGACGCAAATGATAGAGTGTCCCACTAGAATCTCAGACAATTTACATCATAACAATAATTTGCTGGATCTGTTTTTGACAAACGAACCAGATACCACGAAGACAAAAGTTGAACAACCCCTCGGAATATCGGACCATCTACTAATATCAGCAATAGTGCAATTTACATCACCGACACAAATTAAAGCAAATCCTCGTCGCGTTTGGAACTATAAACGCGCCAACTGGGAGGGACTGAGAAACTTTATGATGAAACACCTTGGAAAACTATTTGTTGTATTGATCAAGATCCTAGCACATCGGCAATAAGAATATCCGAAATCATAAAAGACGGAATGCAGCGGTTTATTCCAAATCGATTAATCACTCCTAAAACTGAGCCTTGGTTCACGCGGGATGTTGATGAGGCAGTGAGGAATAAACGCAAAGCATTTAAGACATATAACGCTAATAAAACACCTGAAACCCAAAGCGCCTATAAGAAAGCCAGAAATATTAGTAAATACAAAATAGACTTGGACAAAGAAGCGTTTATCCAGAAGAAAGCAAAGAAATTCGCCGAGCACCCATCTGGCTCACGTAGTTTCTTTCAGGCAGTTAAATCAGTCCAGAGCAATTTTACTCGATCCTCTATTCCAACCTTAGTTCTGAATGACATTCCCGTGAGCGACTCGAAAGAGAAGGTGGATCTTTTGGGTCGTATATTCGCAGAAAACTCAAACATAGTTGAACCTCCCCATTCTCCTACACTCATTCCCCCAGTTGTAACGAAAATGAAACCAATTATTTTTCGTTGCAATATTGTACGGAAAATGCTTCTTTCTATCAATATCAACAAATCTGCTGGCCCCGACGGTATTCCACCCCTCATTCTTAAAAACTTTGCTAGGCAATTAGCTTCAATTTTAACAAAAATTTTCTATTTATCTTATAAAACCGGAATATTTCCCGACTCTTGGAAGCTGGCCAGCGTTAAACCCATACCAAAGAAAGGCAGTAAGATAGATCCTAACAATTATAGACCAATTGCAATTCTGTCAGTTTTAGCTAAAATATTTGAAAAATATGTTAACTACAATTTAATAGATTATTTGGAAGTGTCGCGAATTATTGATGATAAACAGTATGGTTTTCGTAGAAGTCATGCAACAGGTGATCTGTTAGCCTACGTATCCCATCTCTGGAACAAATCGCTGGAAAACCATGGTGAAACATTCAGTATTTAACTTGACATTTCTAAAGCATTTGATAAAGTGTGGCATAAAAATCTCATAGCTAAATTAAAATCTTATGGCATAGACCATCTTACTGTCTCATGGATTCATAGTTTTCTTAAAGGTCGCCAATTTCATGTTAATTTAGATGGTATCACATCCAATATTTTCACAACCAATGCTGGGGTTCCCCAAGGTTCTGCACTCTCACCAACCTTGTTTCTTCTATACATTAATGACTTACTTATTTCCACAGTGCACCCAATCCATAGTTTTGCTGATGAAAGCACATTGCATGCATCACATGCATCTCCTAAATTTCGATCGCATTCTGCAGTTACTACTGATAGAGAGCTGCTAATTGATTCTATCAACAAAGATCTGGAGCGTATAATGGAAAGGAGAGATCGTAATCTTGTCTCATTTAATCCAACCAAAACCAAACTATGTCGTCTTTCTGGAATAGAGCGACATAAAAATTTTCCTATTAAAATAAACCACGAGGAATTGCGTGAGGTTGAATCAGTTAGACTTCTTGGAGTGGATATTCAAAATAACCTGAAATGGAATAAACATGTGTTCAACCTCGCTAAATCTGCAATGCAAAAACTAGAATTCTTGAGTCGATGTAAAAAGTATTTCAATCCCGAGCAAATTTTGCTAATCTTCAAGTCCTTTATTCGTCCATGTACGGAGTACTGCTGTCATGTTTGGGGAGGTGTTTGTCAGTCAACAATAATATGTCTAGACTCTGTACAGAGAAAAGCAATACGGTTGATTGGTAATACCGAACTAACGGACCAGCTTGATTCACTCGAGCACAGAAGAAATGTGGCTGAATTGTCAATCTACTATAAATATAACTTTAGCGAATTCTCCTCTAAGGAAATTCAAAATATCCTTCCATTGTGTGCGCAGTATAATCGACAAACAAGAGCTGCCGGGTTATCTAATCCATTTGTTGTACAAATACCTCGTTGTAGAACTGTGTCCTTCCAGAACGACTATTTTAATAGAGTGGCCATATTGTGGAACTCAATACCTCCCTCTGTATTTCCCGATGAATTTTCCCCTCAGGCATTTAAAGAAAATGTCCATAATCATTTAAAACAATTAGTATAGTTATCCCTATATCCCCATTCCTTCCATTTTCCTCGTCTCCTTCCTTTATACTTGACATGGTATCTTCCGATATTCAAAGAGTCTAAATAATGAATATTTCATATTTAGAGTGCTAAACATGTCTAACTAATTAATAAAAAAAAATTGTCATTAATTTCAACAATACTTAGGTTATTCGTCCTATCAATTACGTTAACCTTAATTGAACAGTATAGAGATAAACACACAAATCAAATATTACAAAACAATTTTTTTAATTTACTTAAAAAAACAACAAAATCTTTACTTACTATACATACATACATACTACACTTAAGCTGAAAAAAATCAAAATCAATAAAAAAGAAAAAAAAACACATAATAAATCATGAAAATGAGAATAAGAAATAAGAAAATAACAAATTATTACAATTTATCTTACTCTCTTTTAATATTTATTTTATATTTAATATTTATTTAGCGTGACGATGACTTGAATAAATAAATTTTCCCCATAAAAATTGCATAACGTGCCTAAAGAAGTTTTTACTGCAAAAATGGTACAACAATCCCCAACAGAAAATAGAAAAAATGTAAAAAGAAACAACAACAAAAAGTATAAAGAACAGAATAGCCACAAAACCTTTCTTTTAAAAACTGAATAAAATATTGAGATATCGTAAAAATCATCTGAATGCATTTTAAATTTTACTTCGCATTGAAGTCACACTATGCTAAAAGACAATAGCAATAACTGATAAATTTAAAAACCGTAAATTGTCCGCAGCCTTAAACTGTGTTTAAATCAATCTTTTCAATGCAGATATCAATGCAGATATCAACTCATACTCAAACAGAAATGCATACTCAAATAGTAATTTTGATTTGTTTCCCTTATTTTATTTCACAGCACTGTCTGTCAAAAAAATAATTAATTTTATTGTTAATATCGAAATGATGAACGAAACGGAAAAAGACAGTAGCAATAACTTTAAAAAACTGCATTATTGTTTAATTTAAAATTCCGAAAAAGAAATTTTTATGAATTCATTAATAAAACAACAATAATTTTAATGGTATTTAATAAAAATTTTATAAAAACAATAAAAAAATGTACTCTCCCGGAATTGAACTCTCGACCAATATCACCTTAGTCTCGCGGTAGACTATATTTATATCTATATTGCAATTTGAAACGTTACGACCGAATATAGGTATTTTATACATAAATAAATTAGCGTGACGTTAATTTGAATATATAAGTTTATCCCCGTACAAAATCGCACAACTCGCCTAAAGAAGTTTTCACTTCAAAAAAATGACCAGACTATTAAATCGAATAACAAAAACGGACGAGTCAATCTCGATCTACTAAATTGCTCATTTTTCTAACATACAACAATATTTCAATCATTACAAAACATGCACCAACCAAAGCTAAAACAGTCGATGAGTCAATAAATCTTATGGATATGATGGAGATTCAGCAATATGCGGGTGAACTCGAATAAGAATTTCAAGTATTATATTTAGACGCATGGGGGGATCATTTTCGGTTTATTTATAATATTTGACCAGCCCAAGTTCTCCACACCCTGCTCTTGATATACGATTTAACCTCAGATATCACATACCCCAAGTAATGGAAGTGAGTTATCACTAGCCGGAGTGACGCCTGATTTGCAAACGCCTGATTTTAAAAGAAAGTGAACCTATTGAAAAACTCACAAAATTAACAGAACTTGATGAAAAGGAAACGATCTGATTGTTGCAGCTTTAGCTCACTTAAATCTCGGCTTAAGTATATATAATACACATGCAATATCGCAATAAATAAAAAGCTGCAAGCAATAAAATAAATCTAAAATCACAAACTAATATAGTCGCACAATTTGAGTTTGATCAATATGATTAAGAATGTATCCAGGCAGATTCTTACAGCACGTAAATGTCCTAAGAAACAAAACTTGTACGTTTGGAGTGCGAAAAATGTAGAAATGAATTCAGAAGTTCAAGTGATTATACATCAAAAGATATGCACCTTAAATCCAATGCTAGACATAAAAAGCTCGGTTGAAGCGAAGTTCCTGAAACGGTAAAAGTTAGTAAGGACTGGTGGCAATTAGTAAGCAAGTTTAACAACAGAAAGTTTTCAATAGACATCAACGTAAAAATTGAGAATGTGAAGCGCCGCTTTTAAAAATATTAGGCTTATCAGGGCGGAATCTGAGCAGCTGTACACGGAGCCTAGTAATTTGGATAGCTCCTTAGATGCAGAAATCTGATTTGCTGATTTGCAAAAAATTATGGGGATGTCGAAGCTAAACAAAACTCCGGGTAGCATCCAGAGTCCTATTACATTTTTATGAATTCGGCAACGGCATTTCTGGACCAGATGGTCAAAATATTTCATGTGGGTTATGCGGTATTAATAGTGATCATTTTTTCATTCTATTAATCTTAATTGTGTTATTTTTCTTATAACTACAATATTAAACAATCGCTTGTACTTTCTTTTGCTGCAGTCATATTTGAGTCATATGTAAAAATCAAGAATCACCTGGTTTTGGAGCAACGATTTTTTAGTTATATATCCTGTAAAACAATTCTAGAAAAAATTAATGAAATGTGCATTAATTGTGCATGATACATAATCCGCGTGCACAAATTGTACATAGCATGTGTCATTCACACAAATGTAAGCCGAATGTTTCACGAATAATAAAAAACGAAGCAAGAAGAAATTTATTTAATCATAATAATAATATAGGGGCGTTCCACGAGAACGGGAACAAACAAAAAAAATTTTTCACCAACCTTTGGGAATTGATAGTACTCCATTAGAAAACAATTTTTTCTATTACCCAGCGTAAAAAATCTACTTTCGATGTTTGTTTATTGCATCGAAAACTTCTTTTTCGTCACTGATGATAAAAAAACCTATACGAATTACTTTCGTACCTAGTGACGAAAGTAGTTTTTTAAAAGCCATCTATTTTCTAATTTCTTAACTAGAATAAAATATTCTACAATACCCGTTAAGTGAATCAATTCACGATTGATTGAATGAAATGATTTTGTTAGTGTTAATTTGTCTCTGTTTGGAAGATGATGTTAATTTATTTTTGAATTATTTACGGAGAATTTACATTAAAATTGTAAAAATAATAATAGTTAAATATATAATATTCATATATTCTTTTTAAATAGTATAATAAAAAACAGTTGGTGTTAAGATATTTTAAAAAAATATTATTTCACCTATTTATTTAACAAAAATGAAAAAATAGTACATTATTTAATTAGGAGCTAAAGTGATACTTTTTGTGTTGAGTCTATAGTTTGACGGCCAACCGCTGGGAGACCGACAATTATAGACGAAACACAAAATGTCACTTTAGCTCCGAATTAAATACACTATTTTTTCGGCAAACGTTTAAATTTTTTATAAATATGAAATTAATACATGAAACTTTTTACAAATATGAATTTGTATCGTCATAATTACTTCCAAAAAAGAGAAAAAAACATTTAAATTTGTATGAATAAAATTTTTTTATCAAAACAGCCTTTTCAAAATTTCATAATATGAGAACCAACTTATTTTTTGTTGTCATGGTTATACAATATGTTTGAAAAAATAACAAACTAACAAATAACAAGTGCTACTTTACAGCCTTCGTAATATAAAATAAAAATGGCGTTACTTTTGCTGTCGCTAGACGTTACTTTTGCTGTGAGGCTAAAAAGTAAGACTTTAGCTAACTCCCTAGCGGCAGTAAAGTTAAATTTACAGCCGTTTGCCGAAAAAAATATTTATTTTATGTAAAATAATTTAGGTTGTGTTAAAATATATCAAGAATTTACGTAACGTCGTACCCATTCAAAAACTAAATCAAAACTGATACATTTTTATTTTAGAAATAAGAAATCTGAAATCTGCATTTGATTTTGTTTATAACAACAAAGTACAAGCCGTCTTTAGTTATAAGCCTACTAGATGCGAAATTCAAAAAACAATAACCCTTCAAAGATGTGTTATTATTAATGATTTTAAGAACTTTATAGAGTAAATAGAATAATGATATAGGATTTTGTAGTGTAAATAGAATAAAAATATAACATCATGAATAACTATATTATAAATTCATACTATAAATTCACGAAAAAAAAACAATAAGGCTTATAATTAAAGACAGCTATGTTTGTGACATAAAAATTGGATAATTTATTCATATTGAGTCATATATTTTTTAATAGCAGAAATATAAATACACATATACAATTTTAGTTTGTAACAGTGTATGTTTTAAAATGTGAATTGTATGTAATTATAAATGAAAATGTTTAATAATTAATAATGATTTTTAAAAAAGTAGTAGAAAAAGTACAGTCTTCTACTCGCCAAAAATCATATTTTGAATCTCGCGACCATTAACAACCTCGGCTATCGCCTCGACTGTCCTCTCGTTTCAAAATATGTTGTTTTCGGCATCGTTGAAGAATATGCTATTTCGTTAGCATTTTCCACGTAGAATATGATTAAAATATTTTAAAAAAATGTTTCAGAGTGGTTTTCTCCCTTATTTCGTGGTTTTAAAGTTTAAAATCACTTTTTCGAAATGTATGACACTCTTTTTTTAATTTTTGTTTACATTTAGTTTAAATATTCACTTTCAAATAATTCTTACCGCGTGATGGAAGCAGTATCGATATGAGCGCTAGAGCGCGTTGAATATAAAAAAAACACAGTTTTCACGTATGTAGTTCTAAAATTTTATGATCAGAACCATGTAGAAAATTTTTGCACATGACAATTGATCTTAAATTTTATGTAGATTACCATTTTTTAATTTGCATAGCTCTTCAATTTACAGTATATTGGCCGCCATAATGAAGCTGCCATTTTGAATTTTAATAATTCGAAACTAAATTAGAAACCGTGATTGTTGTTTAATACGTTGTTGCAACTTTAATTCCTATGTAAAGCACAAGATATAATGTGAAAACTTGTTTTAGAGGTGGTTTTAATCTTCAGCGAGTTCTAGTGCTAACATCAATACTACTTCCATCACGGGCTAAGAGTCATTTAAAAGTGCATATTTTAAACTGAATTTAAAAAAACAAAATTTAAAGAAACGTGTCATACATTTCGAAAAATTGATTTTAAACTTAAAAATAAGGGAGAAAACTACCCAAAACATTTTTTAAATATATTTATCGTATTTTACGTGAAAAATGCTAACGAACTAATATTTAAAAAAAAATTATACGCATTAAGTTGCCTACATACAAAATGAAGACGTTTGTTGTTCTAGAAAAAATTTCAAATTTAAAACCGTCACCGATGGCAAGGGGCTTTGCGAAAAATGTAAAAACGTTCCCAAATTCTTTTCTGATGGAGTACTATCAATCTCCGAAATTTGGAGACAAAAAATTTGGTTGTTCACGAAAACTATTGAAGTAATAGTTTCGAAATACTAAATTGAAGAATTTATATTTATTTGCATCTAAAATATGTATAAATAAATTTTTTTAGCAGAGGTATTGGAAACAAAAACAAAAAACAAACGGACTGTTTGAACAATTAATATTAGTGTTTTAAAAAAATGATTTTATTTTTTTATAATATATTTTGTTTCTCATAATTTAATTTTTTATAAAATTAAGAAAATTATTGAAAATTATAAATCAAATATTTAAATATTTTGATTTCTGATTTTTTTTTTCATTTAAACTGTATCGTTAAAACATAAGGCCAATTATATAAATGCACATTTTGTATACATATTCGCATGACTTAAAAATGTTAAATTAAAACAAAAATTATGTATGACGTTATCACTCAAATACTTTAAAACTTCAACTAAATTTAAAATATACATTAGTTAGAGTATTTAGAAAAAAACTAGTAAAATAGAAGGTGCAGGAAATGTGGATAGGCTCACAATGCACATTATGTTTGTTAGGTATGATAGTCAACAATCACCTGTTGGTGCACAACTTTTGAACTTTTGTAATCAAATATTTTGATACGCAACAATCACCTATTTGCAACAATTTTTGTATTTATATAATTGTTCAGCAAACAATAGTTTTTGATGCAACCATTTATATAACTATTCAACAATCACATAATTATTAATAGTTATAATAAAATATGTTGAATAATTATATAAACTATTATTTGAGTTTATATAATTATTCAACAATCACATAATTATTTTGGTACAACGATTTTTGTATTCATGACTGTAGAATTCACTGGTTTATTTTTGCTGCAACACTAATTTATTTATATACGAATTCCGCAAGCACCTGGTTTTGGAACATCAATATTTAACTTATTTACTATTTTCGACAACCACGATAATAGAACACAATCGCAGCAATAATTGGTTTACATATGAAATAATATTCAATCAAATCAAACTTTTATTTGGTCGCAACAATATTTTTAATTAAAATGAAGACCAATCGATATGAATTGTTAAATTTTTTAAAATTACATGGTGAGTGGAAACCGAGCAAGATCATGGTCAACTGTCGAATGTCGATTAAGCTTATATATATATTTTAATAGCTAAATTTTTGTCGATGAGTTGTGGGAGGGATGGAAATGACCTCTATATTGGTTTGCTTTTTCAGGGTTTCGTTTTTTATAACAAACCCCTATTGGGGTTTTAACTCCAATGCAGCTCGATATGATTGATCCATACATTTATCAATTAAATGTAAATATATTTAACCACCGGTTCATTTAAAAAAAATTGAACCACAACCTGATAGTTTGGTTGGGTTTAACAACCTACAACTCAGTTTATCCTCTCATCATAAAATGAAATATCCTGCCAGCGCAAATCTCACCCTTTGCTCAATATCTTAAAAATTCAAAACTTGATCGACGACACCGAAACTAAGATTATTTGGACAACCAAACTACACATTATAAATTTGTTCTAGTTCCTAAAACTTGTAAACTCGTTCTAACTTAAGAATTTTCTGTTGGTTTTTGTGTGGGTTTCAAACCCAGGCTTGGATGAAAAACTAACTTTTAATCTACATTTTTTTTCAATCGGTTTTCAGATTTTCTCGTTATATCATGACTACGGAACTCTGTAGGTTTCAATTTTCTTTTGGGTCTTATACGGAAAATAGGTTGGATTCATGCCTACACTAGGTGGAAACTATCTTTCGATATGGATTTTTTATCAGACCGTTTTTGGATTTTATCATTGTATATTATGATTGAGAATCTTTAATGGTTTCAATTTTCTTTGGGCCTTAACCAGAAAAAATATTTCATCCAAGGGCCATCAAAGACTGGGGTTGCAAACAAAATATTAACTATTGGTCTAAATTTTTTGTGCCATTCAGTTTTGGGTTTGTTTTGTCCTTTTATAAATAAGAACCGTTTCAAGTTTCAATTTTCTGCGAACAGGGAAAATAGGTTTCAGACTCCCTCCCTTGGCTGCATATCCAGGCTAGAAACAAAATACACTTTTTATTTAGATTTTAATTTTCACCACGTTTTCAAATTTTATCTTTTTATATCATAACTGAGACGAAAAAAAAAAGATTTCCGCTTCACCCTTCAGCCAGCGGGTTGCATACCCATGCTAGAATGAAAACCAAACGTTTCATGTAAATTTTGCTTTCGAATAAATAGTATAGTGTCCAGCAAAGGGTGTTCATGTCCTAGCTAAGTTGGACACGAACTCTATTTGAACTTTATTTTTTTATTCTCTCAAGTTTTATCAAAACACTATTGATGGTTGATATCTGCAAATCTGTTTGTTCCAGGGTAAGTTATTATCAGGACTGTTGTCTAAAAGAAGAAGAAAATGAATGTTGATTGTATATCTATGACGCTGCGACTTAAAGAACATTACATGCATTCATTTTTACATTATTTTTAATCAAAATAGCGGTTGATGGTCTAATTTCAATTTTTAAAGTGCTTTCTAATTTAAAACCGTAAACATTTTTGTACAAATATATAAACTTACAATTTAATATAATTATTTTATTGATTTTTAAAAGTAGAACATTTCCACAATTCCACCTACCTCAACATAAAATATTAATAATTATTTTTCAGTGTTATTACATTTGCTTAGTTTTCATTTTTACTAAAACGGAAACGGAAAATATTTAAAATTCAATTTCTGTTTGCATAAATAAAATAAACGTTTATTGTCATTTCATATCGTAATCCTCTTGTTTCGCTATGAATACTTTTAAAGATTTTATTGTTATTATTATCGTTAATAATTTTTTTAGAATATTAAAATATTTCCGTTTGTTTTGGCATTTAGATTCTAAAATAAACACGTTTAAATATAACATAAATTCGATATGTTAGTTTTGTTTGCTGTAGTTTGCTCACCGTTTTTATCGTTTAGAATTTCTCAATTTCTAATAAACTAGAAACGAACGTGTAAACTGTGTAACATAAATTTCTAAAAGTTCAGCTTCTTGGCTATTGCCGGCATGGAATCAAAACCCATAACATATTTTTTCGTCACCTTTCAGTATAACAAAGTAACGGCGTTTGTATATCTCCAATAACGGTTAACAAATTAATAAAATCTTTTTCTCTTATTTAAATCACAAATAAAATTTAGTATTTGTTATAAGCACTCCCACATTCTTTTCATATTAAACGTGTGTTCACTTTCAATTAAAATTTAAGGGTAATTACTATTCAAATCAATTCTTAATTACAGAGTAACGTTAAACGCAAGATTAAATCCAAACAATCCTTAGGGAGGAATAAAAGCAAATATGTTTGGATTTTAGTTTTTTCTAACAACAGAGAGCGTGTGTCATCTTAATTATATAAACCAAATACATTTAGCAGTTTTATTTGAAATATGAAACAGAAAATTTTACAACATAAGAGCATATATTTAGTCCATGTTGGAAAAATTATGTTTCAGTGGAAAACAAAAAATTACAATAATAAAAGAAGAATTAAAATTTTGAGTTTTATAAAATTTTAGAATAAACAAGCTTCCTTTAAGCGCTTAATTACTTAATTACTCTTAATTACTAAAAGATGGAAACGAAAACTTATGCCACAATATTTTGAATAACATAAGCTCTTTATTGAAGTCTATGTCAAAATTGTATCTTTCGATGGTTGGAGGCATAAAACAAAGCAGTGTTTTGTAAAAGACGCTTTGCATGGTAATTTCATGACTTTCGTTTGTAAAAAATCAATCAAATTCGGTTTGCAGACCGTCAAATCTGATCCATTAAGTTTAGAGCTGTTTGGGTTCGTTCATTGACATAAAGTAATGGTAACCTCTTATCATAAGTTGTTGGCGTAGACTTTAATGATTTTCAATACGGAACAAACAGCACAGATCGTAATTGCCTTTAATAATCATCAATAAGTGTTCAACTGTAACTATATTGTTTCTTAGGCCCTCTAGGATTTTGTATGTGTTAAGATTTGTCAGTGGTCATTCTAAAGCATATATAAGTAAACATTACAGACGGCGCCTTAAGTCCTTTTATATGCATGCATTTTTCATGTTTTGATTCAAAGCTATAGCTATTGAAAGCTGAAAGCTATATAGCTCACAGCTATTTCAAACAAGAATATTTTCTTGTAAAACATGATAATGACGCAACAGATCGTTTTCAAAAGAAAGGATATAAAAGGTGGTTTGTTTTATTTGTAAGTTGGTCGTTTCCTTTATTTGTCAGGTTTGGTTAGATAAATTAGATAGATTCCATCATCCTGAATTCAACTCCAGTTCCACAACTCATCTCGGTTTGAACCTTTAACACACCGTAACAATAATTATTATAATCATTTTCTAGAATCATGTTCGAATAGTTGGAGGTTGCCATAACGTACGATGGCTGCCTAATAAACAAGATATCCTATTGCAACTGAACGACCGTAACGAAGTGAAAGACATTTGTAGACATAATGATAAAAGAATCCAATGGTGTAATAATTACTCTTGCTTCGATCTTGACTGTCGTATTGTACTCTTGACTGAAATTTCTTATAAATATTTCTTCGAATCTTTGTCGCTTTTTCAGAATTTAGCTTCTTCAGATAGTAACCGACTAAAGAGAGCTAGTTTTATTTGTTGCCATCGAGTACTATTTTATAACTTTCTGATATGAAAACTTACTATTTTTGGGTCGATTTTGAAAATCGGAATTTTTACGATATCTTTCCGTTTCAAGATCTCCTGAAGCTCTTAGGGCTGTTTTAGCTGACAGTCTCTGCGTGTATGTGTATATGCATGTTAATCGTTGTATGCAAACCAAAGCTTATGCAACACTTCACGACAACAGATGACCCAATTTCAACGGAAATGATCAGTGGCTAAAAAACTGAAAGTCATCACTTGCAAATATCATGAGAATAAATAATGCTATCAAAATCATTGACCTTCCATTTTGTTTGTCATTATGTCCAATTTAAAATCTAGAATCACCTCTGCCTCTACATCGAAGGCTATTTTGAATTTTTGGGACGTGTCACACACGCAGACTCTTGACAGTTTAAACAGATCTATAGAAATATCCCATCTAGAACTGCTTTAATCGGAGTTCAGTAGCTCTGAGGCGAAGCAAAGTTCTGTGAGAAGATAAATAATAAAAGCTAAGATGAAACACTATGACTGCTTAATTACTGCCAACTACTATTGGACAAAAACAGCTACTGCTTCTAGTGATCTCACGGTATAAATATCTTCTATGTCAAAAGGTCTGATATTGGACAGAATTGTCTAGCGAACACTCTCATTCACACTGTATAGATTTTAATAGCGATATACCTCTCTCTCCGGCGTTTAGATCCCATGGAGGGTTTTTGCCGTCTGTACAGTCAGTTTCCAATCATCTCCTTCCATGACTAGTTGACCTCAGTTTCGACATCCTATATCACGAAGGTCTTGAATGATGTCATCACGCCAGCGTTGTCTAGGTCTTCCCCTTCAACGAACATCAGCTGGCTGTTGTTGGGACGCTTTTTTTATCATTGGGGCGCGAGTGCATCACCTTGTCAAACACCTGATGTAACGACCACTGTAACGACTCTTCGTTGGTTCTTTTAGATTATTGAACAAATATGACAGTAAAAGACAGATCTTTGGTTAACAGAATCTCAAACTTTATTTGTCAACAAATTACAGCAGCTTCCGTTTTTCCTTACAATAAATTCCAGGGTCTCCAATTTATGTACGATAAACTTCACCGCTTTTCCACAATTTAAATCAACAATATTCGGAATCGTAAAATCTGTATTTACTGTTCCACTAAGTTCAGATTCTTTCACTATTAGTACCCAGGCTCAAGTACCACCGATTATTCCTTATACTTTCGAATATTTGTAGAACACTTTTAATTGCAAAATATCAAAAGAGTCAGAAACTGACTCTTCGATTACTATTCTACAGTTTGATCCCGATGTTGTGAGGTGGTCGCTGATGATGCCATCCTATGCTTGCTTGAAATCACCGTAGAGCTGGTGAATGCTGATGTTGTACTCTGTTATTGTTGCTGGTATGATGCAAGCTGTTAGGGCCGATATGTGTTTTAAGTTCGGCACTTCTGCCAATTTGAGCATTGAAGCCACCGACGATTTTCATATCATACCGCGGGATGTTATTGATGACTTCTTTCGATTTCTAGAAAGAACAGGTCTTTAATGTCATCTGCTTTATTTTCAGTAGGTGCATGAACATTGAAGACCGTTACATTAAATTTTTGCGGGCGGATTCTCATTGTGCATAACTGCATATTAATTGGGCAAAATTCGATAACATGTTGATTCACGCGACGATGTATGAGAAAGCCAACTCCAAATTCTCCTCCGTTTTGATGACCGCAATAGCAGAGAGTATATTCCTTGGTTGTTTCGTGTATTCCACTCCCTGGCCATCTTAGTTCTGTAATTCCACTATATCCAGTGTGTAGCTATCGATTTGGTTTGTTAGTTTTAAAAGATCTCCTGGTCTTCTAAGGCTTTGAACGGGTTCCCATTTTTAAATCGTAGTCCTGGTACAGTTTCCGGGGTCGTTCTTGAAAAGAGTCGCAGATAATCCGAGTCCAGTGTACAGAATTCATGACAAATAATTTTTTACGGAAATGGGGTGTTAGCCCTTCTCCCAAGTCGAATTTTCGTGAATGGGTTCGTTCTGCATCTTAAGGTCACCAGAAACAATCTTTTTACACGTATATATAGCGAGCCGCTTGATCCAAGACAGACGCCCGCTCCAAGTCGGCCCTAACATGGAGAACAGACGCTTTTTACACGTTTATATATCAAGCCACTTGATCCAAGACGGGTGTCTGTCTGCTGCCTCTAACATGGAGAATAGACGCTTGAGTTGCATTGGTTTTATGGCGCTAATGACTCGCCATGATGCAGAATCATTGAGTATAAGCAATATTTACTCTGCCCTCTCACTCAACTACACCAACCTCATTCTGTTAGCGTCACCCAGGTAGCACGGCCTGGACGTAGAATTTCGAATTTTCGCTACCTCCTGTAGCGAAACCTGTCTGGCTTAAATCCTTTTAAAGGAGATGGTGAGACAACTCACCGAAAGGTTTCGCAGAACATAAGCAGAGAGGCTTCATGCAATAAGATCTCAAAGGGTTACATCATCCTATTCAAAAGCGACTAAGAGAGGGAAAGTCGAAGTTGTCAAATAAGTCAATGAATTGACAATCGCTCACATAGTTCAAGAATGTTTAACTCTATCAGGGCTTCGATTTTGAGATCAAGTTATATAAGGATAAAAATCCTTAGAACCCTTAAAATTCTTCATCTCTTGACCAGGTTATGTTATCTATATGTATACATACTAATTGTGTGCGCGCTGTTAAAATAAGAATCTTTCAAGAACAAGATAACAAGTAACAGAAGTTCACAAGCTGTGCTTTATTGGTTATCTCTTTGGAATTTCCATTGCTTAGTGTTATTTTGCTATTGGGAAAGACTCATATGGAATAGCAATCAATATATTGCGAGCTTTAATATTAGAATTTAAAGCACAAAAATTCATAAATATTAATAGTACCTCAAGTCCTAATTGATTTATTGAATCCGTCACCAGTCCACCAGCACTGGTTGCAGTGCATAATACCTATAAGCTTTTCTTGGAGTATGTCAGTATATCAGATACTGAACTGTGTGGCTTAAATATCTATATCAAGAAATCTAGATATTACAGAACATATAAATTATAAATTTGGCAAAAGTTTAACAAGCGCTTTCATATGCTTTAATGTCATCCTTTTCTTTTCATGAATCAATATATAATCTACATTCGCTTCTTTTCGATCAAATCTACGAACAGAAACTTTGATTTTAAATTTTGGTTCTTAGTGAAACAGTTTGATTTAAGGTTCTCATGTTAAAACAATAAAAGATCCATTCCGTCAAATCATGCAAATCTGGAAAACTAGAGCACCGACAATACGAAAGGCGGTCGTATTGCTTTTAATCTTCTGATGAAATCAGTTTTATAACTGATTTACAAAGCACGATAGTTCTTCTAAAAACGTCGTGGGTGCGTATTTTGACAAAATTCTATCGTACTATAAGCTGCGCGGCATTTTGAGAAAAAAATTTTTTTAAATAGTTTTTACTCAAGAAAACGATAAAAAATTTAACTTTTGCCTTATGGATAATAGAGAATATATTTAACTACATTTGCATTGTGCTAGCTAATACTAAAAATTAATAAGCAAAAGTTGCTCAAATTTCAAATTTTTTCATGCACGCCCGCTCGTTTTATTATTACCAGCACATTAAAAATATTATTAGAAAACTTTATTCAAAAGATAAATTAAATACTTAAGATGTTTGACGACCAAACGGAGGCCAAAAAGAAGACAAAAACCACTATTTTGAAAAAAGATGCCGGACACATTTTTTGGACTCCAAATGAGGACATGTCCTCTTAAAAGAGAACGTCTGGTCACACTATATAAATATAGAGAGAACATTACTTTAAAATTGTATGAAAAGAGACACAATAAATCGTGATCACTGATATGTCATATTCAATTTCTCTTTTCGCCATTTGCATTTCTGTTTATTTGCAACAAGCAACTTTTTAATTAAATTATAAATTAAAAACAATTCGAAAAGTAAAATCCTATAACAAATCAAAAGTTTCCAAGTATTAGTTGTACTAATTTTTATAAAATGAATGCAAATAATTACGGAAGTAATTTAAATTTATTGTGTTATTTCCAGTGATTTTATACTAGTGAATGTTTTATAATGGACAAGCAATATTTTCTAACGACACGAACAAATATTTAAGTTATGTAAATATTTTCAAAGTATGTTATGAAAACTTGCTGACAAATTCTTTTCGCTGTATGGACTATAAGTTTTAATTCATAAAATAGCAAAAATTATATGTTTGGTTGGTTATAATAAAATCCAAAATGTATCGTAAACGTCAATCTTTGTTCATTTTTTTATACAGTCACAGGGAGGGAGAAACTATTGTTTTTTGTGGTAGGTTTTTTTCTTACAGATTTAAAAGAAACTCGCAATAATTGTACAATTATGATTCAAATGAAAAATTTACGCACGTCTATGGGTATACATAACTCTCTCTGAGACAAATAAAGGAAAACAAACAAACACAAAAACGATTCGACGTAAGAGGAGTCACGTAGGGATGGCAATCCCGTGGTGTTTTATGGATCCGGGACTACGTGACTTATAAATTTTAAATCTCGGGATGCCCGGGATCTAGAAAAACCATCTAGAAAAACCATCCTTTATTTTTTGATGCTGCACGATTCTGCTGTCGTTTACAAATTCACTCTCTGAACAGTTACAAAGCAAAGATATAATAATTTCTAGTACAAGCGCTTTAATTAAAACTACTTTCTTGATGCTTAAACAATGCAGACATGATGCTTAATTTAAAATTCTTTTTAACAAATGAAGGGATTTTGCAGAACTTTGCGACATTCGCTTCGATGAAACAATACCAGAAGACAAAGATCTAGCAGAGTAACCAAGGTAGATCAAAAGCATTTTATTTTTATTTCTAAGTCCATGCGTTTAAATGATTTAAAAAAAATTTATATGTGTGTATAAAAATGTGTATGTTATGTTTTACAAAAAAAATCTTATTATGCCATTTAAATTCTCAACCCCCCCCCCCCCCTAAGATTCTGATGAAATGACGCCACAGCACGCACGCACATTTAAATCTACAGATGCAACAATTAAAGGCGAAATCAATATCGAGTTAGTAATCGCAAAAGAATGAACAGATTTGCCCAGTTCTAAGGACAGAAAATCAACCAGTATCCGATTGATTTTCTTTTGTATGATTTTTTGCATATATGATACCCATCTGGATGTCATCAAAAGGATTTTAGTTTTTTCAAAAGGATTTTAGAAATAAAATACGTTTTTCGGCAAACGGCTGTAAAGTTTAACTTTACTGCCACTAGGGAGTTAGCTAAAGTCTTACTTTTTAGCCTGACAGCAAAAGTAACGTCTAGCGACAGCAAAAGTAATGCCATTTTTATTTTATATTACGGAGGCTGTAAAGTAGCATTTGTTATTTGTTAGTTTGTTATTTTTTCAAACATATTGTATAACCATGACAACAAAAAATAAGTTGATTCTCATATTATGAAATTTTGAAAAGGCTGCTTTGATAAAAAAATTTTATTCATACAAATTTAAATATTTTTTTCTCTTTTTTGGAAGTAATTATGACGATACAAATTCATATTTATAATAAGTTTGATGTATTAATTTCATCTTTATAAAAAATTTAAACGTTTGCCGAAAAAATAGTGTATTTAATTCGGAGCTAAAGTGACTTTTTGTGTTTCGTCAATAATTGTCAAACTATAGACTCAACACAAAAAGTATCACTTTAGCTCCTAATTAAATAATGTACTATTTTGATTGCCTTGAAAACTGGAGACCAACCTATTTTATGACCGATATAAAACTTTAGGTCTATATGGGTTATATCAATATGGTCTCCAAACAAATTGACCGTGGAAGTCGAATCAACACCAAGCCTTACCATAAGGGTTGGTCGCCTATCCTTTACAAATTCTAGAATTCTAAAATGAAATTTAAATTTTAAAATCTTAAACATCTACATGCACATAAAAGCATGAAACAAGATTCCAAAAAATGTATTATTCATTTTCTAAAAATATTTGTTTAGTATATAAATTTTTCAAAGTCCACAAAAAAAACAGAAATAAATCATATCACGTAATTCCCATCAATTTAATGTCTATTTTGTTCTAAATTTCAAATTTGTATATTAGTTAGACAAAAATAAAAATAATATTCTGTAAATCCAAGCTCGTGTGTTCTTGTTATATATTTTAATGAAACAAATTCCTTATCTATGATGATACGTTTTATATTATTAGAATCAAGGATTATGTGATTTTTTTTTTCGTTTTTATAACATAAGGACGAGGATGAGGAGTTGATGGAAAGTTATTTATAAAAGTCGTACGAGTATCTAATGATGCTACTTGAAAACGATAGCGACTATTATCATTTTTGAAAAGTGCAAACAAAGATTCTACAAAGTATGTAGTAGAATATCTGGTACTTATGTTATGCCTATATTCATTGTGTAGGAAGCTTTTATCAGGAATATAAGCTGTCAACTTTAGACCTCTTAAAATAATGGTCTCAATCTTATACACAAATATAAAGGTTCAACATAATATCAATATGGATATAATTTTTGATAATATACCATTAATATTGCTAAAATGCGAATATCTTAAAGGACAAATTTTTGAATATCTTCACGTTTTAAGAGCTTTTGAAGTTCTTTAGACTTTTTCGCAGGCAGTTTGTGTGTGTGAGTACATTTTCTAGTAGTCGAGTTAAAACAATTATTTATTTATTTATTTTATTTTACCAAATATATATATTCAATAATACATTTAATCTTAATTAATACAATTTTTACATATAAATCATAATATGATGATTCCGAATTTTCAAGATCACTTATAATTATTCTAACTTCGTCTTGTGTAATTGGGGTTGAAAACAGTTGGCGGGTTCAGAATAATTGGAATAAATTAAATCATTCTTTTCAGCAAAATCGCATACAACAGTTTCATTATGATCTGTTTTTAGTTTGGCCGAAATAGCAGTAAAATAACTGTTGAACAGCATAACGCCAAAGGATTCAATTTCAGGAATTGTTTATTTTTCATCTCCTACCATAATAAGATAGGATGGTTTATTCTTCTGACCTGTGATATCTTTGACAATTTGCCACTGTTTTTGGGGGTTATTATTTTTTTTTGAAGTTATACTTCTTTACGCTCGTTGTAAACATTTTGATGGGGTGTTGGTCGAGAAACCGCGTCACGCTTTTTGTAGTTATATTTTAACCTTTATGCTGTATGGTAATAAAGACGAAATTTGTAAATCAACCTTATGCTGTATGGTAATAAAGACGAAATTACTAAATCAATCATATTCTATAATAATAAAACATTATTTGCTTAGTTATCTTTGATCAATTTTTTTTTTCACTTTTCGGAATCATCATTAAAATGAATAGTTAATGTATAATGTGACAAACAAATATGTACATTTATATGAAAATTATGTTAAATTATTTTTTAACAAATACATGTTATTGTTAAATTATTTTTTAACAATACAAATACAATACATTTCTATTTCTAATTTACAACAAATATGTTCTTATGGTTTGCAATTATATAAAATATGTACATATTTCTATGCATTAGCACCAATACGATACATATAAGCATTGCTTATATATGATTAAACAAACCTGCTTGCATTAGTAGAATTGTCCTCACATGTTCCAAAAATTGGAAATTGATGTTTCCAATTTCTTCTTAGAAACATTGATGAGCCAAGATTTTGCATTGGAACCTTAGTACCGAAGAAAAAGATTATAAACAATAACAAAGCAACAGGTTTAAAGTGTTTTGCTTAGTGAGTGAAATATGCTTCTCCATTACTTTCAAAACTATTATTGTTATTACAAGGGATCTATAAAATATGTATATGCAAATATGTTAACAAATGTTGTGATTTGACTGTTTTAATAATAATATATAAGTCTGAATTTACAAATGAAATTAGTCTTATTATTATTTTTTCCAATTTTTGTTTTAAGTTGTGGGAAGGAATGTCGAAATAAGACGATGACTATAAAGCGATAAAACCCATTAAACGAAAATATTCACTAAAAATGGTGGTATTCTTTAACCGGCCGGCGTATGCATCAATGTAGTAGAGTATTGCAGACAATCAATAAAATATATTTGCAAATTGCAATACGACCCTCTTCAGAACAGTAAAATTTCTGGATTGATAAATGATTATAAGTCTACATGAAATAGGACGCTAAACCAATAGCAATGAGCCAGTGTACCTATTTTGTATGACGAGTACGGTGGTTTTGGAGTAAGTAATTGACAATTGTGACATCCAATTAACAAATATATTTACGCTCACCTAATTGTTCGTAACACATTGAATTATTTGAATTAAATCTTTGGAATAAAATTTTAAATTTTTTCTAACCTTAATCTTTTGCCATCTACATTTATAAAAATTATTTAATTATTATTTGTCTGTCAATGTGCTTTAATTTTAACATACATTTAATATGTAAATTTATCTATAGCTTTATAGACATTTACTTAATTTCTTTTGCTAACTGTAATGATACTATTACATTTTTTTCAAACTTTTTATATATTACTAATAAAATAAGTTAAATTAAATGACGTTAAAAAAACTATAGGAGAATTTACTCAAAAAAAAACAGTTTTCAACCACTTTATCTGGGAAGCACGGACATCGCCGTGCGGGTACCTTCTAGTAATTAATAATTATTAGATTTTTGAATAATAAAATTTTTTTCTTTTTATTTAATATTTTTTTTTTTTGAATAATATTTTTTTTTTGAATGATATTTTTTTTGAAAATATTTTTTTTTTCTATTTGGATAATATTTTTTTTTTTTGAATATTTTTGTTTTTATTTTTTGACTAAGAAAACTAAGAAAAACGACGATTATACGTTCTTATACTTTTTGAATAAAAATTTTTTTTTTTTGAATAATATTTTTTTTTGAATATTTTTTTTTATTGTTTAATATTTTTATCTTTTGAATAATACTTTTTTTTTGAATAATATTTTTTTTTTTTTGGAATAATATTTTTGTTTTTTTTTTAGTTATTTTTTTTTAATGTATCCTATCTGTCTGTCTGTGTGCGAGCGAATGGCCAAAGAAGTATAACTTCCACCGTCTGGTCCGACGCAGACCCTACTTTTTTTATTTGCCATGTTTCATGTCGGTTTACTGATATTTAAATTTATTGTTTTTATAGTACTGAGAAAATTGTGGAAAATTAATATTATTTTTTTTTGTAAGCCAAATATTTAATTTTTTTTTAATTCAGATTTTTTTTCATTTAAATTGTATCGTAAGAAGATGGCGAAAAAATGGACTACTCATTTACAAATGAGTGTGTTAGTGCGTTTTTAAATTTTGTTTTTTCATTTTACAATTTAAAAATACCACCGCTATCTTCATTTATCGTAATAACGTTACCAAAAGTATCAGTCTAAGAAAGAAACGTTATGAATCTTTCCTAGGCTTCCTATATTGTTGCTAACGTCGTTACGATAAATGAAGAAAGCGGTTGGATTTTTAAGTTGTAAAATGAAAATACATCAGAAATCAATTAAACGATCCTAGTCATAAAAATAATACATCCAATATATTGGTATTTATCAACCGACCACCATTAGCAATATTGAACGTGACTGCTCTTATGTCAAATCGTTTTTTTGTTTGTTGTTTTTCCTTTAACCGAACAAACATGGCGGATTGTGAATAAAACGATAAAATCGATCTCTTGAATTGTGATTAAATATAGTAAATAAATGGGTTCTAAGTGTATTTTTACCATAGTTAAAGTTTCGTTATTATAGTTACAGTTGTCCGAAATAACAATTAGCTAAAAAAAACTAATTAATTTAGTAAATAATGTTGTGTCTTTTTTCCGTACATAATGTTGATCTAACAAAATCATAAGCAACATGGCGAATTGTGAAAAGAACAATAAAATTGATCTCTTTAACTTTATTAAATATTGTAAATAAATTATTTCTAAATGTGTTTTTTCTATTGTTAAAGCTATGTGATTAAAATAACAAAATAACAGTTGTCTTGGAATAACAATTACCGAACTAATTAATTTAATAAACAAAATTGCGTTTTTTATCATACATAATGTTAACAAGTTTAGACCAAGTAATGTCCAATATGGAGATAAAATTTGGTGAAATTAATAAAGTTATGGAAGATCATCAGAATCAAATTACTAAATCATTCAACGAATTAAAATTTTTTGTTAACCAAGAACTTAAAAAGATTTTTGATGCTATTGGAAAAGTGGAAAAACAAGCATCTGTGCTTTATGATCGCATAGATGTGTTGGAACGGGATAAAGTATCACCTGATCTGGTTTTTACTGGTGTACCACGTATTGATAATGTAGATGACTATCAAATAGTTATGGATATTGTCAAAGCCACTGAATTACAAAACGGTCCGAATCTTGTTTGCAGTGTTTTCAGACCAGTCAACAAAAACAAAACAAAATCACCACCGATTATTGTCAAATTCATTAGCTTTGAAGCCAAATTACATTTCTTTAAAAGCTATCTTAAACTAGGAAATCTAAATCTTTCTCACATTGGCCTTGAATCTACATTGAGGATTTATTGTAATGATGGATTAACAAGATATAACAATACTATTTTTCAAGAAGTAAGAAAATTACAACGAGAAGACCGTATTTCAAGAGTGACCATCAAAAAAGGACGAATATATATAACATTACCTGGCCAAACAGATTTGAAACTTATTACATCTATTGAATATCTTCGTACTACAATTAATAACCATCAAATACCTACACTTCCATCATCTTCAAATAACCTTGTTTATATCAATGATAAGAACAACCATGATGTTCCCATTCATCGACGGGATTTGATGACGTCATCCATACATGGAAATGTTGATTCGTGTTTGGAAGAGATAAATATTAATCGCAATCCTCCCGTTGATTCTAATGTTAATGAATTACGCAAATTAAGGTCTAAATCAAAACGAACGGAAGGTAAATCATAATTATACAATTTAATGTAAATTAAAATTCAAGAGATTCTATTTTTGTTGTTTTTTATCAGATGTTTATTTAATCAATTTAATTTTTTTTACTATTTCAAATTTAAATTAATAATAGTCCACATTTTTTCTTTTTTTTTTTTCAAAAATTGGGAAACTTATACCAATTTGTATTAGGAGTATTTTTTTTGTTTGTATTTTAGTTGTTTAGTGTTTGAGTTGTTTATTTTTAAAAGATGAGTTTGCCTATTTTATTTACTTTCCGGTATGGAAAGCTATTTTTTTTATTTTTTGAGTTAAATGCATTTTTTAAGTCAAGTTCCTTGCGATTACTGGCTATTATGTTTGGTAAGTGAGTCTTCAGTATAACCGTGGTACCTCGCAAATAGGTAACCTTAATATAGTACTACAATCTTCCTTAAATCGGTTCAAAGATTTGAATTTTGGTTTCTTAAATGTCCGTAGCTTGTTAAATAAATTGGATCAAGTTGAAAGACTTATTATGAATGTTAAAATGGATGTTCTTTGTTTTGCTGAAACACATTTAGACACTCACATTCCTGATAGCGCTCTTGAACTAAATAGCTTCAAGCTATATAGAGATGATCGTAAGGCAGGGGCAGGTGGCGTTTGTATATATGTTAAAAAATATATTAAATCGAAATTAATTTATACATATCTTAGCAGGAATATCCAGGTTTTATTTGTTGAGCTTAGATTAAGGAGCCACACAATTCTGTTGGGTGTAGTATATAAACCACCAAAATTTAAATTCATTTCTGAGTTGGAAACTATTCTAAGTGATTTATCATTGAAGTATGAAGACATTATTTTAACTGGAGATTTTAATTGTAATTATTTCCAACAGAATCTAGAAACTAGAAATTTTCTTAATTTAATTGATAATTTTTCCCTTAAAATTATAAATACACAGGAGCCCACGTATTTCCCTTCAATTGGAAAATGCTCACTTCTAGATTTGGCAATCACTAATACCGATAAAATTATATTTTTCAATCAGGTTTCCGTGGGATTTGCGGATCATGATTTTTTATTTTTCAGTTACAATACGATTATACCCAAGCTTGATGATTGCATAACTTATAGGAATTTCAATAAAATCGATATAAATAAGTTGCATATTGAGTGTATGTTGAGTCATTGGGATACCATGTATCGACTAACAGACATCGATGATATTGTGGAGACGTTCAATGATATTATCCTTAAACTATTTGAAGATAACGTGCCAGTATTTACATTTAGAACCAAATCACAGTACCCACCATGGTTTAATGAGAAAATTAAAAGAGCAATTAATCTTAGAGATTTCGTCTTGTCTTTATGGAAACGTCAACACAAAACTGAACACCTTCTGGAATATAGGCGGTTAAGAAATAACGTTACCACTTTAATTCGTAAATCTAAATATATCTATTTTAACAATGGTTTCATTTCAAGTTATGAAGCGCCTGCAAAGTTTTGGAATAAAATTAAAAAACTTGGGTTAAACAAGAAAGTTGACACTATGCCTGAAATTGATCCTAATTTATTCTGCAGTTTTATTACTCCTAAAAGCGATGCATCGAAAAATAATAACAAGTTTCCCTTTCACAAACAAGTACCCAAAGATGGCTTTACTTTTCATAACGTTGATATCGATACTATCACAACAGCATTGTACTCTGTCACATCTAACTCTGTTGTATTGGATGGTATTTCTTTGAAATTCATAAAATTACTATATCCATTAATTTTTACACACTTGCAGTATGTTTTCAACAGTATCCTAACAAAATCTGTGTTTCCAAAGCATTGGAAAACTGCTAAAGTAATTCCCATCCCAAAAACTAAGAAAGCGTATAAAGCCTTTCTACGGCACAGCGCTGGAATGTTTTGATAAATGTGTGGGACGGGTCCTTGCCACATATGGTCTTCGAAAAACAGTTCAAATCCTTTTCTTTAAAAAAATCACAATTAACACACAAAAGAACACAACCCCTATTTAACACGAGAAATAAACACTATACAAAAAGAAAACTATTAAATCACAAACACAAAAATTATTTAAAACGTTATAATTTATATATTTATTTTTATAAACTTTTTTCTTTATAACTACAAATATGGCGAAATATAATTAGCAAAATTCTTTAACTTGAATCGTCACAATAACTTTAGACAACAATAATATAAAAAATATTTATATAAAAATAATAATATAATAATTAATAATTTACTCAAAATTTGTTGTGTGTTTCAATTCTTCATGGTCAATAAATCCTCTTCTAAATTGGTTGAACATCAACATCTAAGCTGCAGCAAAAGCTTTTTAATATTATTTTTCTTAAATAGATAGGTGTGCTGCTGTTGACCACCAAAACTGAATAGACTTTCTATAAACGTTTTAATTTCCATCCTGCCTAAATTAAAAAATTTTTTTACTCTCCAGAAAAATTCTCCAATATATATATGGTCTGGTTGGTTGCACTGCCTTATATCATTTAGATTAAGGCATATGTTTTATGCATCATGATTCAAAAATTACAATTCTTCTTTAATATTGGATGAATGAAGCAATCTATGGTCTTTGGTAGGTTTAAAATTCTTAAAATTCTTCATAATAATCTTCTTTTTGTCCTGTGACTCGTCGTTCAGCTTCGTTCGATTCTTAACGTACCATCATTTCGAGTTCAGTTCATTTTATTTGTTTATAAATTTCCCTTATTTTGCAGTTAACTTAACATAATTTTACTTAGCATAATAATAATTAATTTTCTTAAAGACTAGTTTTAACATTCCAAAATATTTCAAATTTCTATGAAAAAAGATGCAAACGGTTTTATTTAGAATTTTTTCCTTCTCTTTTTTAATTAAATTTAATAGATAAACATAATTTTGATTTACTTGAAAAGTCAACAGTAAAAAAATCGTTAATTTTATAATGAAAAAAAGTTACATTTGATTTAAAAAAAGATCGATTGAACAATAAAGAGAATTTAATTGATAAAAATATTAGACAGAAAAATGATTTAAAACAAACACAATTAACACATATTGAGCGGACCTGGCAAATGCCAATAAAACATAAATCTTGTCGCGTTACATCACACCATTGCTGGGTTTTCGAGAGCATTTTGTTGCATAACACCAAACAAAATAATACCAAACTAAAAAGTTGCAACAAAATGCTCTCGAAAGTTCCAGAAATAATGTGGATACTTTCGAATACCGCTTCCTTAAATTTACTATAGATCCCAAAAAAACATGCAAATACAAAAATGTATAATTTAAGAACGTAAGTAGTTCGTAAATTATATTATCTTACATTATACATTTTACTAGATCATACCAATAAATTTTTTTAATAAACAAGAATAAATTAACAAGATCATAAATTAATAAATAATATAAATTAAATAAATTAACATGCTTATATAGAAAACACCAAACACTACATAACTATATCTACCATAAATACTATAACTATAAATATCAGGCAGGAAACATTTTTTTTTTCCTTGAAACCCCATCTGAGAAAACCAAGATTATTTACTGGACATAACAGTGGCTCTATATTATTGAAGAATGTGCAATTTGCGCTGTTATTTAAAAATGTTTCTAACCGCAAGCCACCATGTTCCAAATATAATTTGAAAACTGGTGTTTATGCTTAACATGCATGTTATACATGTATTGTATGCATCCCAAAAAACCTTAATATTACATTCCCATAAAATAAACTAAATTGAACAGATGGACAATTTTAATTCTTTTCGTTTTTTTCAAAAGTTTTTTGACTTAAGTATTGTGACGAGCGCTCACTTTAAGAATTGCCCACTGAACAGTAACATATTCCAAAATAAGATTTGAAACAAGTTACTCCCAGAAACTTAACCTATAATTTGTAAACAAATACAAATACCAAAAACAAGTAGGATAACTAATTTATTTTCATGAGCGCGCCATGGGAAAACCAGACTACACTAGACCTATCATAGCGCCCTCACTTGAAAGCTATGCGACTAACGTTATGCTTTCAAGCAATACCCTACCGCATGCATGGAAACTAAATTCCCATAATCTTACAACTAACATGCAAAAGCAAGACCCAAAAACTAAACTAATATGCAAAAGCAAGACCCAAAAACTAACCTAGTTTGCAAAAGCAAGACCTAAAAACTAACCTAACATGTAAAAGCAAGACAAAAAAACTAACCTAACATGTCCAACAGTAATTGGAAGCCATGTACCCAAAAACTTAAACTAGAATAAATTAAATAAATACTACAAAATATTTCCTTGTATTTTAAACATGCAGCCATGCGACCAAAATATTCTAACACTAGCTTATTCATACACAATTTTGAAAATTTTAATTTAGCTAACAAAAAGAAAAATTAAAAGTTATATATGCGACAGCACAAACGCATTGCAACAAAACTAACCTAATTGATACAAGCACAAAACACATTAAAAGGGTATCATATTTAATTATTATGACTAACACAGAACACATTAAAACAATAATCTTAACTTGTAAATTTTTTTAAATGGCTCACATGGTATTTCGCGGTATATTGTCCATCTAGATCTTCTAAAACATACATTGAGCTTCCAAGCTTCGATTTTACGACAGCTTTTATATATTGTGGAGCTAATTTTGCATTGAACCGTTCTACCAAATTCGATTTTCTAAAGGATTTTCTAAGGACTATTTCACCAATACTAAACTCAGATGGCCTGGTTCTAAGATTGTAGTGTTTTGCATATTTGACATATGCATCCTTAAGGTTGCGTCTTACTTCCTCCCTTACCCTACCTAGTTTTACTAACCTGTTGTCTTCGGTTTCTTGCTCATAGATAACATTCCTTGTAAGATCTTTACCCAATTCCATTTCTTTGCCAAAATTTATAAAATATGGCGTATGTTTTGTTGAATCATGATTTGCGGTTCGAATCGCACAGGCAATTTTAGCAATGTTGGTATCCCAGTTTCGTTGATCGTCTTTAATGTACGCTCTCATGCTAGAAAGAATGACCCTATTGATGCGTTCTGCTGGATTGGACTGCGGGTGGTATACAGCATTTAACCAATGTTTAATACTATATTCTTTTAACATCTTCTTGAATTCTTTTGATGTGAATTGTACTCCATTGTCTGAAATTAAAACGTTTGGTACCCCAAATACGAGAAAAACTTCATTTTCGAGAATTTGCATAAGTGACCTCACTTCAGCTCTTCTCACTGGTTTTAGGATACAAAACTTACTAAATACATCTAGTATAACTAAAAGATGCTGATTTCCCGTCTTAGATCTAGGAAACGGTCCCATATAATCAACCGCTATCATTTCCCATGGACTTTGAACGTTTTTTTGATCACCCATTGGTACTTTAGAAGAAACGTTGGAATGCTTATTCGTTTGACACTCGCTACATTTATTCACGTACTCTTTTATTTGCCGATACATGTTTGGCCAGTAATGTTTCTGTTTAATCTTTTTGTACGTTTTTGAAACACCGAGATGTGCACCCAACGGACTGTCGTGATACACATGGAGAAGTTGGTTTCGCTGATTCTTAGGAACGTAACATAGCCATTCTGCACTATAATTCAATTTTTTTGTATTTTTGTTACATATTTTAAACAGAAGATCATCTTTAACTGAAAAATTTGGATATTTCTCCGGATTCTGTAATACCTTAGTTTTTAGAGCTGTATAATCCTCATCTTTCTCTTCTTGGTTAACTTCATTCACCTCCATTAGTCTTGATAACGCATCTGCCACGACATTTAGTTTTCCTTTCCGATGTTTTATCTCAAATTCGAATTCTTGTAATTTTAATGCCCATCGCGCAAGCTTAGACGTCGGATCCTTTAGATTAATGAGCCATCGCAGTGAAGCATGATCTGTAATAACTGTAAACTTGGTTCCTTCAATATAGGACCGGAATTTATATATTGATCTTACCACAGCTAAGCATTCTCTTTCCGTTGCTGAATATTTTCGTTCGGTTGGACTTAATTTTTCAGAATAGTATGCTATTACTCCTTCGTTATCCCCTTCCCCTTGCGTCAAAATAGCACCCATTCCAAGCTCAGAAGCATCACATTGAATAGTAAATCGCTGTTCATAATCCGGCGTTTTTAACACAGGCGCTGATACAAGTGCAGTCTTTAGCTTCAATAAAGAGGCTTGCGCTTCTTCTGTCCACACAAATTTTGTTTGTCCTTTTTTTAATAAGTCACTGATTGGTGCTGTGACGGTGGAAAAATTCTTAATAAATCGACGATACCAATTCGCCATTCCCAGTAAACGTCTAACATCTTTGATATTTTTTGGATGTGGTATATTCAATATGGGCGAAATTTTCTCAGGATCAGGTGCTAGTCCATTTTCATCTAAAATATACCCTAAATACCGAAGTTCTTTAAGACAGAATTTCGATTTTTCAAGACTTATTGACAAATTGGCGGCTTTTAGTTTTTTTGCTACTTCCTCTAATAGAAATAAATGTCGTTCAAACGTACTTGATGTTATGATTATGTCGTCAATATAGACGAATACTTCTGGCTCTAAATTGTGTCCCAAACACCTTTCTAACACACGACACATAGTTTGCGCACTATTGCATAAGCCAAAAGGCATCCGCTTAAACATAAAATGGCCTCTTCCTGGCACTATGAACGCTGTTTTTGGACGTGAAGACGGATCTAGTGGTACCTGCCAAAAGGCATCTGATAAATCAATGGCCGACATATACTTCGAGCTTCTAATCTGTCCCAAAATTCCTCCAATATGCGGAAGTGGATAAGCATCCTTTACCGTTACCTGATTCAAAGCACGCGCATCCAGACAAAGCCTGATTTTGCCTGTTGCCTTACGAACGCATACCATCGGATTGGCCCACTCACTTTGAGTAGCTTCTATTACACCTAGTCCGAGTATCCTATCGAGTTCAGCATCAACTTCTTTTTGTAAGTAAGGTGATAATGGATATGGCCGTTTAACAACCGGTTTTGCATTTCCTGTATCTATTGTATGTGTAAATAAATTGGTGCATCCTATTTCTCCTTCTTTTGAAGCTTTAAATTTTTGGATTGCAGCTTCCAGGTACTTAACTTGAATTGAGTCTAATGGGGCTCGTTCTTCGTTTTCGTGATGTTCCAAAGCACTACAATCTAATACCAAATTGCAGAGTTTTTGTCTGAGACCGAAATGTTCCCAAAAGTCGATGCCTAAAATTAAAGTTTTCGGAAGCGACGGGATGATGTACGTTGGTACAACCCTAACCATATTTAATGTTTTGAATAGAATGTCGACAATACTTACAACTGGATGAATTGTTCCATCCACTGTTTTGATTGCTGTAGAGATCGGTTGACCCGTTAAATTTAGTTTTTTCAGAAGTTCTAGTCCACCAAGTCCAAGGATGGTACAACTGGCTCCTGAATCCATAAGTCCTTTAAGTTCATATCCCAAAATATCAACTTTCAAATACGGTCTACGATCTTTTTGTAAATTAATAATTGAAGACATAATTTGTAGTTCAGGACTTCTTACTTCGGTTAGTTTGATGGGTTCAGGTTTCTCTGATGCCTTATGTGTGCTGGAAGATCGATGGCATCGTTGTTTCGTTCTTCCATAACTCCGTTTCCCGACACATCTTTTTCTTCACAGTGGCGTTGGTTCTGCTGAGGTTGGTTAAACGTATTTATCCTTCGTGATCGAAAATCTATGTGCTTCAAGCAGTCCTTTGCTGTTATTCCTGGATTACCACATAAGTAGCAAAACATCTTGAGCTGTGGTTTTATGCAGTTTCTATGTGAATGTCCAGGCTCTTGGCAGTTCCAACATTGTAATCTTGTTCTCTCTTTTAGTTCAGACTGGTCTTTCCTTAAATTGCGAAACTCTCTACCTGCATGGTGTCCTATTGCACATATACAATTGTTCCTGGCATCGTCATCTTCAATTACTGCACGTTCTTGAATAGGTTTTTGATTTTCAAATCCCCGTTGACTAAATGCTTCATTCTGCTGATCATGGTGCAGATTGTATGGTAATGGAGATCTGCTATTTTCCCATTGTCCAGATTGGCTTCTATAATTTGGTTCTACACAATTCACGTTTGGATATCGCACTGGGCGTTTATATTGATCCTGTGCACTCGTATGTCTTGAATATGAAGGTTCTACCATTGAAGATGGTGGCAGTTGCATCATATACACGCGTCGATCTGCTAATAGTTTAACTTCATCCATTCTTTTACACAATTGAATAATACCTTCTAAAGTTGTCACATCCGTCATCGCCAAGTTGTAACTGTATTGTGGCAACATATTTTTTTGAATCACGTAGACTTTGAAATCTTCATCCAACGCAGGGTGTGCTCTACTAAATAAAATTTTTAAGTCTGTAATAAAGTTCGCAAAAGGTTCTGTACGCCCTTGTAGACGGTTGAGGATTTCCTCTTTCAAAAGAAAATCGTAATGACGTGGAAGAAATTCTGTTTTAATACTGCCAACAAATGCTGTCCAACTGTGAAACGAATCCGCGCTACTCCAGTACCATTTTTCTGCTTTATTTTTTAACAGAAAGTGTATGTTTGCTAGAAGAAAATTCTCACCTACCGATTCACCGCGAGCGTATATCTCAACTCTTGTTAAGAATTCGTTGAGAGATAATCCTTGTCCATCCCCACTAAATCGTATATCCCATTTGAAGATGTTTTTAGTTCCTACAGAAGTATGCCCCTGCAATCGCTGAATTTGATGCTTTGTACCTAACTGATTGTTGTTTGTATTTGGTTGCTGTTCATCATCCGGAAAGAGAAAGTTGTTTTTCGATGTATTTCTAAAATTGGGTATTAAATTTTCATTGAAATGGTCCTCAGAACGATGGTTGGGATTAAGAAATGACACATTAAGATTATTAGAAGAAAGTCTTCCTCTACCTCTGCCGATGTTCATCCGGTCTAACTGATCTTCTATGTTTTGCGAAACCTGGTTGTTTTTCTCACGTTCGATTGACGTTTGTATGCTTAGACTTGATACTGCAGAAAATCTTCTAATATCAATAGGACTGTTTGATTCTTCCTGTACTAAACACTTTGTTTGTTTTAACAAGTGTTCAAGACCGTCTAAAATTTCTTTATATCCAACAAGCGTATCATCCTTTACTCTACGTAGCCTATTAATCCATAGACCTGTTCTAGATCGAATTATATCTAAAAGTACCGTATCTTTCTTTTTTTCGGCGAGTACAAACTCGTCCGTCAGCATTGTTAATACCGTACGCGCGTTCTCGATTTCTTCTGTAGGACTGTTAATTTGAAGGAGTGGAAATATTTCCAAGGTTTTGCCTTCTTTCGCTAAAGCGTTTCTTGGTGCCGCCGTTTCGCTCCTTGTTGTTCCCAAACCCTCTACGCCTCTGATGTGGAGTTCATGTCTCCGTTCTTCTTCGCTTAAGTGCATAGGCTCGTAAGTGTACTGTTCATCTGGTCCCATGATTTTATTTTAAAATAAAAAACTATTAAATACACGTAGTATGTATGGTACCAAATATCGATTAAAAAAAGAAACAGAAAGATCTAAGTTTTTTTTAATATATGTCCAAAACTTTATCAATTAAATTTAATGTAATTAAATCGCTTGCACCAGATATACGAATAAGTTTCACGAATATAAATTTTTTTAAAATAAATTTACCAGCATATGATTAAAAAAAGACAGTTCCAAATATAAGAAAAACCCGAAAAACAAATCGCAAAAACCAGCAAGAAGAGCGAATAAATGTTCACAACAAATAAAGCTGTTCACAACAAATGAATTACCACATACATCAGAAGATTTAAATAATATATATTAAACGAAGGTAATTAATTAACATATGACGTACAAACACATATGTACATATAACACAAGAATTGAAAAAATAGAGCCAAAGTAGTATTTATATATTTATTTACTCAAGTTTTTAAATAATTAATAATCAACAAAAAAAATATTTTTTTCCGCTTAGCTAAAATGTCGCCTAAAAATGTGTTACCAATTTTAATGCCTAAATTAGAAATTTTCCAATAAATTTTCAAACAATTATAAATGCTAAATAAATCGTCGAAATTAAAGAGATTTAGCAAAAAGTATATACCAATTAATAAATATAATAATACCTTAATTTACAGCAATTTCCTTAATTTACAGCAATTCCATGTAAACCATGACAACCGGTATTAGAAACGTGTCCTCATATTCTGTCCTCCTTGTTATATTTCTTGTAATTTTTGTAATCAATTCAATTTCACTAATTTTTTTTATTTTTCTTTGACACAAGTATATCACAATTTTGCACAAAACTTAAAATTAATAAACACAAATACAACACAAATGCTACCCTATAAACTTGTTAATAAACACTTTGTAATAACAACAATTCACTATACACCATAACTACAGTTCACTGTACTTTATTCGAAAACATGCTTTTTCTGGAATAATCTTTGTATTTTTTTTAAAAAGAATAAATAACACTTACATGCAAATTATTTTTTAACATAACTGTAACAACAAAAAAAAACACTCACATGCAAATTATTCTATAACATAACTTTAAATATAACTTTACAAAAAAAATCACTGTAGCTTATATTAAATAATAACTGAACACTGAATCAACTTTACTGCGAAAAAAACACAAAATTACTTGCACCTTAACCTAAAAATTATAAATTAATAATTAGTATAACGTGTACCCAAAATTCACTGTTCGCATATAAACTTCACAAATAACATGTTTCACAAAAAAAAACAATAAACCAATAACTATCAACACAAGTATAACTGTACTAATAGTTTTCTTTACAACACCAAAAAAACATAAAAACTAAAGAAAATGAAAAGAACTGTTTTATCTAAACTATTTTACCGGACCATACCTGACAAAGCTGGAGTTTTTTCTGGATGTGTCCCCGCAATGGGATGCCAAATATATAAAGCCTTTCTACGGCACAGCGCTGGAATGTTTTGATAAATGTGTGGGACGGGTCCTTGCCACATATGGTCTTCGAAAAACAGTTCAAATCCTTTTCTTTAAAAAAATCACAATTAACACACAAAAGAACACAACCCCTATTTAACACGAGAAATAAACACTATACAAAAAGAAAACTATTAAATCACAAACACAAAAATTATTTAAAACGTTATAATTTATATATTTATTTTTATAAACTTTTTTCTTTATAACTACAAATATGGCGAAATATAATTAGCAAAATTCTTTAACTTGAATCGTCACAATAACTTTAGACAACAATAATATAAAAAATATTTATATAAAAATAATAATATAATAATTAATAATTTACTCAAAATTTGTTGTGTGTTTCAATTCTTCATGGTCAATAAATCCTCTTCTAAATTGGTTGAACATCAACATCTAAGCTGCAGCAAAAGCTTTTTAATATTATTTTTCTTAAATAGATAGGTGTGCTGCTGTTGACCACCAAAACTGAATAGACTTTCTATAAACGTTTTAATTTCCATCCTGCCTAAATTAAAAAATTTTTTTACTCTCCAGAAAAATTCTCCAATATATATATGGTCTGGTTGGTTGCACTGCCTTATATCATTTAGATTAAGGCATATGTTTTATGCATCATGATTCAAAAATTACAATTCTTCTTTAATATTGGATGAATGAAGCAATCTATGGTCTTTGGTAGGTTTAAAATTCTTAAAATTCTTCATAATAATCTTCTTTTTGTCCTGTGACTCGTCGTTCAGCTTCGTTCGATTCTTAACGTACCATCATTTCGAGTTCAGTTCATTTTATTTGTTTATAAATTTTCCTTATTTTGCAGTTAACTTAACATAATTTTACTTAGCATAATAATAATTAATTTTCTTAAAGACTAGTTTTAACATTCCAAAATATTTCAAATTTCTATGAAAAAAGATGCAAACGGTTTTATTTAGAATTTTTTCCTTCTCTTTTTTAATTAAATTTAATAGATAAACATAATTTTGATTTACTTGAAAAGTCAACAGTAAAAAAATCGTTAATTTTATAATGAAAAAAAGTTACATTTGATTTAAAAAAAGATCGATTGAACAATAAAGAGAATTTAATTGATAAAAATATTAGACAGAAAAATGATTTAAAACAAACACAATTAACACATATTGAGCGGACCTGGCAAATGCCAATAAAACATAAATCTTGTCGCGTTACAAGCGTCTTCTGTGAGTGATTTCCGACCAATAAGTATTCTACCAGCATTAGGAAAGGTGTTTGAAAAGATTGTGAAACTGCAAATATGTACATATTTGGATGATAATGAACCAATCGGCATACAGGAAATTGCATGGAACAAACACTGCTCTGTTAAATATAATTGGTGATTTGATGCATGGTTTAGATGATGGCTTTATGTATGTTTTAGTACTATATGATTTTTCGAAGGCTTTCGATAGTACTGAGCATCTTTATTTGATAGAAAAGTTGTTACATACATTTGATTTTAGTTCTTCTGCAGCGAATCTTTTGTATTCTTATCTTTGCGATAGATACCAGGAGGTTCAGGTGGGTTGTAAGCGGAGTATACGTACAAAAATGACAGTAGGAGTACCGCAGGGCTCCGTTCTTGGTCCCTTACTATTTCTAATGTATATCAATGACTTGCCTGAAGTAATTAGACATTCTAAATATCATATATTTGCCGACGACCTTCAAATTTATAGGATGGTTCCAAAGAACAATGTTTCTAGAAGTATTGAGCGCATCAATATTGATGTGGATTCCATAATAAAATGGTCGAATGATAATTGTTTGAAAATGAACGAATCAAAAACCCAAGCTATTATGATCAAAAGTTCTAAATCACGAAATGTTGCTCTCTCTAATGTTATGGTGGGGAAAAAAGGTGTGGATTACTCTAATGTTGTTAAGAACTTAGGATTGTTTATTGACGAAACCTTATCTTGGTCCAATCACGTAAATCATTTGAGTAAAAAAATTAACTTTATGCTAAGAACGTTGTGGTCAATAAGTAAGGAATTAAACACTAAATCTCGTAAAAAAATATTTTTTGGATATTTGTTTCCCCACTTTATGTACTGCGATACTATTCTCTTTGGTATGAATTTTAAGCAACTGAAAAAACTTAGGCTGCTTCTAAATAGGTGTGTTCGTTATGTATTTAAACTCAGAAAATTTGATCATGTGTCACAGTTCGTTGAAAGTCTTATAGGATGTAATTTGTTTGATTTATACAAGTTTCGGGTTTGCCTTCACGTTTTTAAAATTTTAAAGATCAAAAAACCAATTTATTTGTATTGAAGGTTGGTAAGATTGAAATCTACTCGGACTAACAATATACAAATAATACCTAATAAAATAGATATTTTGAATAAATCATTCTTTGTGCGAGGCATCACATACTGGAACTCTTTACAAAATACAGTTAAAAACTCTACAACTATAGCCAATTTTCGCAGGAACTATTTTCAGTATTTTCATATAAAATAAAAGTTTGCAAACTCAACTCATCGTATTATTAAACTTATTAAACATATTATTATTTCATATCAATCAATATCATTTTAGTTTTATTTTAATTTATATTTTAAGCTTTAGTTTTAGACGTAAAATGTAAATGTTCTATATAAATTAGTTCTATGAATGTCAATCATAAGCCCGAGTGTGCTTAAGGCATGTTAATGAGTAAATAAATAAATAAATAAATAAATAAAAAAAAAAAAAAAAAAAAAAAATTTAATTCTCTCAGAGAGAAACAGGTTTGTCTTCCCAAAGATATGCGTAAATTTTTCATTTGATTCAAAATTGTACAATTATTGCGAGTATCTTTTAAATATATAAGAAAAAAACCTACCACAAAAAAATAATAGTTTCTCCCTCCCTGCGACTATATAAAAAGAAATGAGAAAAATGACAGATTAAGATTTGATTCTAACCAAACATATAAATTTTGATCTTTTATCTATTAAAAATAAATTAGCGAATAATGAAAAGTTGGTCGCCAGCTAGTTTTCATAATATACTTTCAGGATATATACATAACTTAAATATTTGCAGAAGGGCATTATAAAATAATAAAATATTTACTATTATGCAGCCCATACCAAACATGTTTCAAAACTTGCTTTGTGTTTATAGAAATTTTTATAGTGTATGGTGAAGTTTGCAAACCAATTTGACGGTTTTCGAATTTGTTTTAGTAAAATCGAAACGCTTTGATTTTAAGTAGGCGGAACTAATGGTATGTAAACATGTTTCACTGTGTATAGAAGAGTTTAATAAAATAACTATAGAAATTGACATTTATAATTTTAAGTTTATCAACCAAGTTTACAAACACGTTTAATAATGTATGGTAAACATGCAACCAAGTTTGTAAACCAAGTTTTGAATCATGTTTCAAAGTGGATGGGCCCTTTATAAAATCACTGAAAATAACACAATAAATGTAAAATACTCTCGTAATTATTTTCATTCATTTTATAAAAATTAGCACAACTAAAAATAATAGATTTTACTTTTTGTTTCGTTTTAAATTATTTAACTGTTTTTAATTTATAATTTAATACAATAGTTGGTTGTTGTAAATAAACAGAAATGCAAATGGCGAAAAGAGAAATTGAATATGACATATTAGTGAACATGATTTCTTATGTCTCTCTTCATACAATTTTAAAGTAATGTTCTCTTTATATTTATATATACTCTAAGGTATTTATCTCCAATGAGATTCGCCCTCTATGATTGTTGAAACTTTAAAGTGTTAAACACATATACAATGAAAATATTTTCTCGTTGGCATTCCTTCATACTCGTAGTACATCAAAACCTAAGTATTACAATCTCGAAAGAGTAGCGAAATCCGAAATTCGACGTCCACGCCATACTGCTTGGGTAATACTGACAGAACTAGGTTGGTGTATCGAGACAAGCAGGGTAAAAACTGCTTAGTCGATGAAGCTGCATCACGGCAACTTGGTGCCTCAAAACCAATTGGACCCAAGCGTCTGTTCTCCATGTTAGGGGCGGCTGGGAGCGGGCGTCTGTCTTGAATCAAGCGGCTCGCTATATAAACGTTAAAAAGATTGTTTCTGGTAACCTTAAGATGCAGAACGGACCCATTCACGATAATTTGGGTTGGACCTAAGGTTAACACCCTAACCCCGAAAAAAAACTAATTTGTTAAATTTGGTTATCAGAAAGAGAATAACAAACCCGAACACAAAAACAGAATTTTACCTGAACTTGAAAATGGACCAGAATACCGAATCGGAACGTCAAACGTGCTCAGCTTGAGCGCTCCTGATGCTCTTATAAGTCTAGAAACAGAGGCTGAAAGGTATAGGCACTCTGCAAGAAATTAGACAGCCGATAATCGGAAAACTAGATTTGGATAGCCACTCTCTATACTGTAGTGGTCATCCTTCTCGAAGAGAATTTGGAATTAGCTTTTTGGTTGATGCACGCATACAAGAAGCCGTGATGAAATTCATTCCAGTCAATGAGGGGATCTGCTACCTGCGGGTACGTGGTACATATAACAATATTTCTCTTATTGCCGTGCATGCACCTACTGAAGTTAACACCATCGACGAGAAGGGTACTTTCTACATAACACTGGAAGAGGTTATAAAATAAACACTCACACACGACTCCATAATGGTTCTTGGTGACTTTAATGGGCAGGTTAGAAGATATATCTCTCATACGGAAGTGTGGTGGGCCCCAACAGCCTGCATTTGAATTCGAATGATAATGGTGAAAGAATGACTGAGTTTGCATTATCAAATGATTTGAAAATTGCCAGTACTTTCTTTAATCATCGATCTATTCATAAGCATACTTGGGTCTCACCGAATGGAAACGCTCGAAATCAAATTGATCACGTGCTTGTAACAGCACGTTTCTTTTCTAGTGTTCTATATGTGCGATCCTTTAGAGCTGCATACATTGGAAGTGGTCCTTCCTCGTATGTGCTAAAATAAGGTTCCACTTTCCAATTCTAGGCATTCCAAAATTCAATCAACGGATACGTTTTAACATCTCATCACTAAATAATGCTGAAACGGAAGAGAGATATTAAAACCATATTGCCGAAACATTGGAGAAATCAAGATCCATTACTAGAGACGTCGATAAGTCATGGTATTTTATCAAAGATGATGTTTAAGTGCTATTGAGGGAATACATGGACGACCACAGAACCACTCCCAGAAGCCATGGATGGATAAAGCACGTTTTGATGCTATTCAATACAAAAGAGATTGTTATCTGAAATGTCTACAAGGACGCAACACCAGGTCCATGAAGGAGAACTGTAAACTTGCAAGACAAGCCGTTACAAAGCTATGTAGACGAACGAAGAGAGAATGGTGGAAGAGACAGTGTCAGGAGATTGAAAGCTTTAATAAGGAACAGCAATCGCGTAACTTCTTTCAACAGGTTACGGCCTTAAAGAATAGACCTCAAACTAGATCGACTGCTATTCAAAACGAAGATGGGGAGCTACAAGTAGACCTTAAAAATATTTTAGATACTTGGGCCGCTTATTTTGAGAATCTTCAAACTTAAGTGACCAGCAACAAGTCGGGCGACGAGCAAAGCTTATTCTTGCATCAAGGGTACATGTAGATGAACCAACCAAAGAGGAATTCGAAGTGGCCCTGTCAAAATTAAAACGCAATAAAGCACCTGGTATCGACGGTATAACATCTGAAATGATTGTACATGGTGGCGAAACTCTAACCTTAAGATTGTTTGAATTTGTTTAAATAATCTGGAGGACTAAAACCATGCCACAGGACTGGAACTCAGCTATGCTGATACCAATCTATAAAAAGGGTAATTTCCTACTATGTGCAAACTACAGAGGAATCGCTCTCCTCTGCACAGCATATAAGATCTTTTCATACATTTTGCTAGCCAAAATCAATCCTTTTGCTGAATAACTATTTGGAGCATATCAAGGTGGCTTCTGGCAAGGCCGAGGTACCACCGATGCTTTTTTCTCGATAAGGATGATTGTGGAAATGTGTCGAGAGTTCAACATACCTGTGTACCAACTCTTCATTGATTTCAGGCAGGCCTACGACTCAAATTCAAAGCTGATTAGCTTGCCAACGCTTCTACATGGAGCATGAACGCCACAAAAAAAACAATTTCAATCTCGAGCCCAAATAAAAATTTACGCCCACTTTTTTGGCATTTCTCGAACTCAAGAAAACTACTGGAGCGATTTTAAAATTTTCAAAAATATCTTATATATTAATACGCTAAAAAAAACTTTTTGGAGCCTAAGGCTTTTTTATTCGCAGAAGGATTCATTTAAAATTTTCACTGCTAACTGATATTAGTGTAACTTAGGTTTTAAAGATTTTTCACACAAATCGGATCATAAATAAAAACGTTATAGACGAATTAAAATGTATTTTTGAATTTAACAGCCCTCTGTACAATATGAAATGGAATTGCCCAAGTTTTTTCTTTGTTTTTTTATTATTATTATTTAGTATTTTATATTAGTATTAGTATTTTATGCATTGATTTAGGAGTGGATGGACGCATTATTTTTCTTTGTTTTTTTATTAGTATTATTTTTTTTGATTTAATTATTATTTTTCTTTGTTTTTAAATATTTTCTATTGATTAGAAATTAAAGAAACAATTCATAAAATTGATTTGTTTTTATCAATTTGTCAATCAATTGAAAACGAAAATAGACGATATAAAATTTAGGGGATTTTTACACTAAATTTTATTTCGTTTTCAAATTGATTGTAGGTCTGTAGCCTGCTATAGAGAAATATTTCATAATAGCCGTGTTCGATTTTTCTGTTTTTTCTTCATAAATGAATGGTGTCATGAATGGTGTTAATGGTGAAATGAATGTTGTGAATGAAGAAATGAATTGCACGTGGTATTTATCATTTTAAAAGTCATAATATTTTTAATCATCGTACTGGTGCTTTAATTCCTGCCTGATGGGTTTGTTAAATTTGTCAGATGAAGATAGAATTGATGGAAATGAAATGATTAATAAATTTGTATGTACTAAAATCTCTGATCCTTTTCTTTTTCCTAAATTACATGAATATGTGAAACGTCATATGATGTATGGACCATGTGGCGCTCTAAATCCCAATTCTGTTTGTATGAGAGATGGTAAATGTAGTAAGAATTTTCCAAAACCTTTTTCTGAAAATAGTAAAGAATCTGTGAATGGTTATCCTTTGTATCGTCGACATGATAATGGTATGAGTGTTGATGTACGTGGTACATCTCTTGACAATAGATACTAGGAGGGCCCGGCGTGCTACGCTACGCTTATAAATAAAGTTTTTGCGTAGAATTTTTTTGTGGGGTGGGCCTGATGAGCAAGGTGGCATTTGCTACATGCTAGCTTTTCTCACGAAAAGTAAGTACAATATTTTAATGGTTGACACCCTTGACACCTTGACACCCTTGGCACCCTTGACACCCCTGAACACCCTTGACACCCTTGACACTCTTGACAACCTTGACACCCTTGACAACCTTGACACCCTTGACACCCTTGACACCCTGGACACTCTGGACATCCTTGACACCCTTGACACCCTTGACACCCTTGACACCCTTGATACTCTCTACACCCTTGACACCCTTGATACCTTTGACACCCTTGACACCCTTGACACCCTTGACAGCCTTGACAACCTTGACACCCTTGACAACCTTGACACCGTTGACACGCTTGACACCCTTAACACCATTGACACCCTTGACACCCTTGACACCCTTGATACCCTTAACCCTTGACACCCTTGACACCCTGAAAAATAAAAATTTATTACAATTCCTTCACTAATTTTTTTACTTTCTATTGATTAGAAATTAAAGAAACAATTTCCCAAATTTCCCAAACTCAACAAAATAAAATTTGTTTTATTGCAACCATTCTTTCACTAATTAATCGCAAGGAACTTCGTTCCATCCGGGTGTCCCTTGACACCTCTTTACTTTTTCTTATGCGTGTGGAAATAAAATGATTAATAAATACTAGGAGGACCCGGCGTGCTTCGCTACGCTTATAAATAAAGTTTTTGCGTAGACATTTTGTTGACGTAGAATCAATGATTTCAAAAAGTGGTAATGATAAGTTAGAGATAAGTTAGAGATCAAATAAGCTTACTTGAAAACTTATTTGATCGCTAATTTTTCATATATCCGAACTGATCAGCTAGAGTTCTGATTATTCTTCATTCATATATTTAAAAAGAAAAATTAAAAATTATATGCTAGCATATCTTATTACCACTTTTTGAAATCATTGCTTCTACGTCAACAAAATCTCTACGCAAAAACTTTATTTATAAGCGTAGCGAAGCACGTCGGGCCCTCCTAGTTTCTACAACTAGGTTATGTTAATGGTAAGAGAGTTAAAAACGAAGTGTGTCAAAAATAGCAAATTTATATATATATCTGGCTTTAAAAACTGTTATTTATAGGGATAATGAGTAGTTGAGTATGAATAAATCTTGATGATCGGCATTTGTATGTGAGACCAGAACCTTGATTATTATTTTGTCAGTCAATTGTGTTGTGTGTAAAAAAAAATCGCTAACTGTGTTAAGTATTAAGTGTGAAGAATGATTTTCATATATTTTGTTTCCAAATTATTTTGAGGAATATATTATGGGAAACATTTTCGACTCTCTCTCTCTGGCGTTTACATCCCATGAAGGGATTTTGCCGTCTGTGCAATAAGCTTCCAATCATCTCGTTCCATGACCAGTTGACCCCAGTTTCGACATCCTATATCACGAAGGTCTTGGATGATGTCATCACGCCAGCGTTGTCTAGGTCTTCCTCTTCGACGAACACCAGCTGGTTGTTGTTGGGACGCTTTTTTTATCATTCTTTCTAATGGAGCCCTTTCTACATGACCAAACCATCTGATCCGGTTAGATTTAATGAATCCGATTACATCGCAGCCTCCAAGAAGCTGTCTGATTTCGTGATTCATTCGGATTCTATACTGATTTTCAGCAACTTTACATGGACCATAAATTGTTCGTATGACCTTCCTCTCGAATATTGATAAAATTCTACAATCGGAGGAAGTCAGTGTCCAGCTTTCACTTCCAAATGTAAGCACAGGTCGAATTAATGTTTTGTAAAGTGTGAGTTTACACGACCGCGAAAGATGTTTTGATCGCAGAAGTTTTGAGTATGCGTAGAAAACTCTATATGCGGCAGAGACACGGGCTTTGATATCTGCCTGCATGTCATTTGACGATGTTATTACAGACCCGAGGTATTTGAAGTTTTCCACGCGTTCCACTTCGTAGTCGCCAGTATCCAGATTTCCGGGAGGTATGTTCTTAGATGTTGTTAGCACTTTAGTCTTGCCGGTGTTGATGCATAATCCAAGTCGTTTAGCATTTCTTTCAAGCTGAGAGAGACTATCTTTAATATCGCTCGTTCTACGTCCGAGAAGCACAATATCATCTGCGTAGCCAAGAACTTGACTAGATTTATTATATATGCAGTTTTGCGTCTCAATTCGGCTTTTTCTTATCGCGTACTCTAGCGCCAAATTAAACAGTATGGGCGCGAGTGCATCACCTTGTCGAACACCTGATGTTATATCGAAAGGATCAGAAACTGACCCTTCGATTACTATTCTACAATTTGATCCCGATGTTGTGAGTTTGCACAGAGAAACAAGTTTCTCTGGGATACCAAGGCATATGAGTGCGGACCAGAGGTTGTCGCGGATGATACTATCATATGCTTGCCTGAAATCAACGTAGAGCTGGTGAATGCTGATGTTGTACTCCCAACATTTTTCCAGAATCATCCTTAATGTAAAACATTGATCTGTGGTTGAGCGGTTGGGACGAAAACCACACTGATAGTCACCGATGATAGATTCGGCGAACGGGATGAGTCGAGCAAGTACAACATTAGCTAGTATTTTATATGCAGTGTTCAACAGTGCGATGCCACGATAATTTTCACACTTTAGACGGTCACCTTTCTTATGTAGCGGAACAATGAGAGCTGTTTTCCATTCAGCAGGTAGTTCTTCTTGGTCCCAGATTGCAAAAATCAGATCGTATATACGTGAGACCAGAGCTGCTCCTCCATTTTTCAAAAGTTCTGCGGGAATTCCATCGAAACCTGGTAATTTGCCATTTTTCAGTTTTTTAATTGCAGCTTCCACTTCCTCTATTGCTGGGTAAGGGACAAAAATCTCCTCAGTTGATGGAGCAATTGCTCGAATAGGATAAACTTCATTCGTCCTATTCAATAGGTCTTGAAAGTGGGATCGCCACACTGCCAGCACATCACGTTCACTTGTTGTAAGTTCATTATTTTCATTTTTGATGGCTGTAGATCTTGGGTGGAAATCTTTTGTCAGATTCCGTGCATTGGCAAAGCACTCTTTTGAATTTCCGCTGGCCGCATGTTGGTTGATGTCTTCAATGCAGCTCTTCATGTGTTCGCGTTTCTTTTTACGTAGAAGTTTTGCTGAGACTTTCCTGGCGCATAGATAATCAGCTTGGCAGCTTCGGGTGTTCCTTGTTAACCATTTTTCTCGCAGTTTTTGTTTATGTTCAACGGATTGGCGGCACTCGTCGTCGAACCATTCGTTGTGTGATTTCGGTGGCCGCTTTCCGATTGTAGTTTGTGCTGCGGATATGATGGTTGATTGAAGCGTTTGCCATTCTTCTTGTATGTTAAATGGCATCTCAGAAGAGATGTCATGCTCTTCTATGCTTTGCGTTACAATTTCCTGATATCTGTTCAGCGTTTCCGGATGTTTAAATGCATCGACGTTCCAGCGCACGGTCTTTTTTGCTTGTCTATTAAATGTAGATGATAATTTGCACTTGTACTTAAAGATGACAAGCATATGATCAGTGTCCATATCAGCACCTCTGTATGATCGAACGTCAGTTACACTTGTGGAGTGTCTCTTAGAAATCATGACGTGATCGATTTGATTTTCCGTTCTTCCATCATTTGATTTCCACGTTGCCTTGTGGATTCTCTTGTGAGGGAAGAAAGTGCTGGAAATTGCTAGATTATACATCATAGCCAGCTCGGCTGCGCGAAAACCGTTATTGCTGCTGGTATGATGCAAGCTGTTAGGGCCGATATGTGTTTTAAGTTCTGCAATCCTACCGATTTGAGCATTAAAGTCACCTACCACGATTTTTATATCGTGCCGCGGGATTTTATTGATGACTTCTTCGAGTTCTAGGAAGAACAGGTCTTTAATATCATCTGCTTTATCTTCAGTAGGTGCATGAACATTGACGACCGTTACATTGAATTTTTGCGTGCGGATTCTCAGTGTGCATAACCGCATATTAATTGGGCAGAAGTCGATAACATGCTGATTCACGCGACGGTGTATAAGAAAGCCAACTCCAAATTCTCCTCCGTTTTGATGACCGCAATAATAAAGAGTGTATCCTTTCGCTGTTTCATGGATTCCACTACCTGGCCATCTTAGTTCTTGTAATGCCACTATATCTAGTGTGTAGCTCTCGACTTGTTGTGTGAGTTTTAGGAGATCTCCTGGTCTTCTAAGGCTTAGCACGTTCCCATTTTTAAATCGTAGTCCGGGTACAGTTTCCGAGGTCGTTCCAATAATAATTCCGAGATATTCCGAGGCATTCTGTGTACAGAATTCATGACAATAATTTTTTTACGGAAATGGGGTGTTAGCCCTTCGCCCAACCCAAATTTTCGTGAATGGGTTCGTTCTGCATCTTAAGGTCACCAGAAACAACTTTTTTACACGTTTATATAGCGAGCCGCTTGATCCAAGTCAGACGCCCGCTGCAAGCCGCCCCTAACATGGAGAACAGACGCTTTCTACACATTTATATAGCGAGCCGCTTGATGCAAGACAGACGCCCGCTCCAAGCCGCCCCTAACATGGAGAACAGACGCTTGAGTTGCATTGGTTTTATGGCGCCAATGACTCGCCATGGTGCAGAATCATTGAGTATAAGCAGTATTTACTCTGCCCCTCTCAACTACACCAACCTAATTCTGTTAGCGTTACCCAGGTAGCACGGCGTGGACGTAGAATTTCGGATTTTCGCTACCCATTTTCGACTAGAAAGATATAAAACATATAAGTAATTAAATTTCACTTGAAGTGTGCGAAGATTAAATTTCACTTGAAGTGTGTGAAAATTTGCTAGTATAATTTTCACTGTTTGTTACGTTTAAGAAATCACCGTTACGTTGTTGATACAAACGAGGAATAAATGTTTGGTCTATTCATCTACTTCTTCATATATTAGCTAGATAACCGTAATATTTTATAACAAAATCACGATCATTCTATAAAACCATCAGAAATTCTCGACATAACCACCAATTAATTAACTTAACAACAATAAATAACATTTTCTTTATTTCGAACATATTCTGTATTCCCTTGAACAAGATAACTAAATTATAAAAAATAAACGTAACGAAACTATCGTTACAAGAATTTCAATATAAAAACATAAATCAACGAACATCACAAAATGCTATTTGGATTAATCTTCCGTTCAAATATTTAACTTGTTTTTCTTACATTTTTCTTAAATTTTTGTTTATTTCGTTTGTTTTCTTCGAAGACTAAATTGCAGGTCGATTATCTGAAAATTATAGGCAATTTATAAAGTTCATGCACGCGTTAAATATTATATGATTATTTTTTTCAAACTATTTTGATTCTGTAATATTATCATTAGAGCAATTTGTATTAGAAATTTTTCTTTTCATGGAGAAGGGAAAGTTTAAGGAACGCCTCGTTTGTTGAACTAAATTAATCTGATGAATGTGGGTTTTGGGATTTATTTCATATTACATATAAGATTGATTTATATGCAAAAGTTTTGTAGATAACAGGGAAATGTATTTTTATAATGTTGGGATCTAACTTTAGATGACATTGGAAATTGGAAATACAAACGGCAAGTATTTTGTACAGCTGTATAATGCTACATATTTCACGATATTTAAAAACTAGTGCTAAGGAAGTACGGAAGCAATACAAGAGGAACAAGAAGTAGCATACATAAACTGAAGAAAAACAAAGTAGATTTAATCAGATCAGCGTGTTTCTGTAACGAAATTATGACAGTAATTGTCATGCAATAGTACCATGATAAATATTTGAAGTCAGTTTAAATACAATTTAAAGTTAGATTTAGATTTTAGAGTTATTTTAAAATAAAAGTTTGTCTGATTTTTTATTTGATTATATACTTTTTACAACGACAGAACGGATGCATAAAACGTTTGAATTCCTTGAATATTACTACACAAATGCAAGTTTTTAATTAAAAGCAATCTGTTTTGTAACCGAAATACAACATTGATTGCAAGTTTTATGAAATAAAATCGAACTAAATATAAGAAACGAAAAAGTTGCAACAAAAACATAGCATATCCCAATAACACAAGATGAGAGTTTTCCAAATACAATTTGTAGTTTTTAGTCGTATTTCTTGTATTTTCAAAAAAAATTATAAACGTTAAACCAAACAACAAAATTGGAAAAACTAAAAAATTTCAGAAGAAAAATAAAATGGAAAAACAAAATTCGTTTTTCTTATTTTGGTGTCATAATTGGTTGTACGATCTCAACAAAGTTTTAGTTTTTTTTCATTCTCCTTTGGAATAATAAAAAAAAGTTTTAATGAAGATTAGATTTTGTGCAAGAAAGTTATAGTTTAGTTTTTTTTTGTTAAGAAAACGTTAGTTTTTGTTTAATTTTTTTCACAAGATTAGTGTAATATTTTTTTTTACAATGTCTTGATTTTTGAAATTATCTGGTGCTAATTTATTTCACAGCCAAAATGTTTTGGTCAATTTTTTTCAAAGTTTTAGTTTCAAAGTTCAAAGTACAAATAAAATAAGATTTGCTGGAGCTTTTCTTGTTTTGGATGGCATATTTTACTTTTAAAATAAATTTACAATACAATAATTTTAACGATTTTAGACACAAAAAAAACAGTTGGGCAAACTGTTTATTTTCGTTTTTGGACTAAAAAATCTTTTTGAGTTTTTACTGCACCAAGTTTGTAGTTTGTAGAAGAACAAGAAATGTGATTAAACAAAAATTAACGAGGGAGCTAAAATAGTACATTATGATGCAAGGACGTAAAGCTAAAGATTTTGAACGCATGTGGAGTTTGCAAATCGAGGCGCTAGCAAATCGATGCACCCACATTAAGTCCAAAATAGTCCGTCCGTGCGTCATATACTATTTTTTACTGGTTAAGGATAACAGATCATATATCACGATAATTTAGTGAAAAAATGATACACTCAGCAAACTACTCAAAAACTTCTCCATTTAGCATTTCGAGAAAATATTACGAAATCACAAATTTATATTTCTTACGAAATTCCCAAAGATTAAATAAAATCAAACTTTTTTCAAAATTTTAAAAATATTCTAAAAATTATTACAAAACCATAGATTTAAACTTTTTTCAAAAATTCTAAAAATATTGCAAAAATTATAACAAAATCAAAAATTGAAACTTTTTCAAAATTCCAAAAATATTCTAAAAATTAGAAAAAAATCAAATATTTAAACTTTTTCTAAATTCTAATAATATTCCAAAAATTCTTAAAAATTCAATAAGTCAAACTTTTTCCAAAATTCTAAAAATATTGCGAAAATTATAGCGAAATCAAATACTGAAACTTTTTTCAACATTCCAAAAATTACAATAAAATCAGAAATTTAAAATGTTTCAAAATTCTAAAAATATGCCAAAAATTCTTATAGAATCAAAAATTGAATCTTTTTTCAAAATTCTAAGAATATATATATATATATGTATATTAAATTCACAAATTCAAAAATTCAATTTACTTTTCAAAATTCTAAAAATATTGCAAAAAATTATAACAAAATCAAAAATTAAATTTTTTCCAAGATTCTAAAAATATTGCAAAAATTATTACAAAATCAAATATACAAACTTTTTTCAAATTCAAAAAATATTTCTCAAATTTTCATGTCCAATGTTCAATTACATATACGCCATACAAACAGCTGAATTTTTTGAAGTGAAACTTCCTTATCGGCGTATAAGAGAAATTTTATAGCAGTGTTAAAATAAAAAAATTCGTCACGATTTTTCGTAACGCGCCATGTTGTTTTTTTATAGATTTTTATTTTGTTTTAGTAATTTTATTTTTATTTTTTTTTTTTTGTAATAGATAACCAAATTAGAAATAAGAGTTTTTTTTTGTTTTCAAGATAAGTCAATGAATATTATGAAAGATAAAAGCTTTATTTTCTATTGATTATTGTGGTTTGCTGTACGGTTATTTTAAGATTTGTTGTTGACGATTGAGATTATGGTTGGTTGGTAAGAAATATCTTATCAGACGGAATTAATTTTTAAAATAAAAGGAAAAGATTTAAAAGTTTTTATATTGGGAAGGACTTAAAGCGGCTTTAAACATAAACAAAGAAAATTATGTTGGTGGATATATTAGTAAAAGGTTTTGTGGTATGAGTTGAATTTAAATATAATTACTTTACAATGTAATCTTTTACCGTGGGCAAAATTTAAAGAAGCAGAAAAGATTCATAAAGTTTAATCTGAAGATGTTAATTGTGAAAATATTTTTTAAATTAATTTCAGATTATTGAGAGATATAACGTATAAAAGTATTGTGAAATATTGCTGAAAACCCTTTGGCGGCTAGTTAACCTGGTTTATGAGGAACTTCAAAGTTCTACCACAGTTCAACTAATTGCCTGTCAATAGAACGTGCAAACATTTCCAAATCTTGTTAAATTTAGCGTTTTGATTTTGCTTACCATCAACTGTTGCAGGCGAACAGTGTGGAGTGTAACAGAGGTATATACGAAGATATATACTCACCAAACAATTGGTTATCAATAATCGGAGTTTTTTTTCTTAAGCCATGTCGACCCAATTTCTGTGAAGTTGTAACTAGTAGAAAAATGATATGTCATAAGGACGTTTCACTTCTTACCTGTGTATACTCGTACACAAACGTTCTTTTTTTTTCAAAAAAATTGGCTAGAAAAATAAATGAAATCATTTTGGATTTTTGAGATCAATTAAACTCAAGTAAGTAAAGAAGTAATTGGAATATTTTCAATTCAAAGGTATGGTTTGAAGTTTCTCAGAAAAAAACTACAATTCACATTTTACGTGTTTCGAATCGGATTCGAACCTCCCCTCGTCAGTGCCCGGCTCGAATCCTTGGGCAGACACGCTGTCGATTACGCCGTTGAGGCGATGACAATTTCAAAGTTGAAACTTCTTCATCACTTAATTATTTTTTACTTAAGTTGAATTTTTTCCACTGTCATTAGACTCCATATTATGGAAATGCTTTTACATTATATGGGATTTTTGCATTAAATTTCTAGACAATACTTTGTGTGAATTCATAGGCCCAAGGATTTCATCTGCCTAAGGATTCGAGCCGGGCACTGACGAGGGGAGGTTCGAATCCGATCCGAAACACGTAAAATGTGAATTGTAGTTTTTTTCTGAGAAACTTCAAACCATACCTTTGAATTGAAAATATTCCAATTACTTCTTTACTTACTTGAGTTTAATTGATCTCAAAAATCCAAAATAAATTTAAATTCCCTTAATGTAGTCTAATGTTAATACATATAGAACTACAAATTGACCAAGTGTCAGCCATTGATTTCACATTGATTGGAAACAATCAATAATGACTATACAATCGTGACTTAGGATGTTAATTAGAATAGAAATGTTCCCCATTCTATGAATTAAAAAAACACTATTGAAAACAAAAGTTTTCTGTCTTATTATTCCATTTGATCATTTCAATTCACAACTCATGAGCAAGAATGACCATCATCTATCTATCTACTTTATTGTATTTTAACAACCTTAATATTGTTTGATTGACTTTTTTTCGCATCCTTGTAACGATAATATGTAAATCACCAATGAAGTGGTTCTCGGGATAGTACAATTATTTTTGAAGTGAAAACTTCTTTAGGCGCGTTGTGCAATTTTGTATGAGGAAAAATTTATATATTCACGTTACCATTTTTACATGCAAATATCGTCACGCTTCTTTTTGATTTAAATATCGTTTTAAACGGTAGTTTGCTTTGATCAATGTTTTTTTTGTTGAACATAATTTTTTTATGAAATTAAAAATAACGTAAGAAAGAAAGTATAACCTGAAACAATTGCATTTGTATATCAAAATTATATGTTTTGGAGTTTAACACATCATGATGTTACAAATTTTATCATCTACACCAAATATGTTGTTGGTTTGGAATGGTATACTTGTAACTTGATACTTGATAACATCGATTATATCGATTTAAAGCTCAAAATTACGAGACGAAAATAGCACAAATTCGATACAAAGTAGCATAGCTTATGTATGATTAAACATGGCTGGCAATAATGATAAATAAACTAATTAAAAATGGTGGCACTTAGCCGATAGTGATTTTTAAACGGCAACAATGCGCATTAATACTAATTTACTTAGCTTTCCGCAGGAAGATTTGTAAAATTTAAAATTGTTGATCTATGGGTGGGACAACCACGCGTACTTTAGGCCCTGCTATTGGTATATGAGTTATCTTGAGATTTCATATACCACTGGCTATAGCAGTGAAATCTCATTAGCCAAAGTGATATCTTAGGGGTGCTGGCGTATGAAGTTTTTTCAATCAACGATACCATCCCTTAGTCTTAGTTTTGGAATATTCTTTGATGGCACGCTATTTTGGTTTTAAATAAAATGTGTTTGGTAGTAGAAATTACAATGTGTGTCACAACAACACATAAAAAACTTTTAAGAACAAGGTACCATAACAACATGCTTTCTAAGGTGTTGATAGACGTAAATTTTTATATGATGTGTTTTGATTATTTTAAATATCAAAATGTAGCAAATAATAGTTGCTTGGAATGCTGATAGATGTAAAACCCAGAATAATTTTAATGATTTTAATTTAAACATTCTGAAATTTTAATTTGCAATGCTACAATAATTGGAAGATACAAAAAAACACAGCTATTTTACAGTTTTAAGTTTTCACTTCTGTCGGCAGTTCTTACGACTGCCTTCTTTTTTTGTGTTATTTTTAATTAAAGTCCAAATAGAAAAAAAAATCATTAAATTTGACAATTTTATTCATTAGCGGAACTATAAATGAATATATGTAAGTAGAATTTAACTATATTCTTTATAACTTTCATAATTCTTAATAACAAATAAACAGTTTAAATTTTCATTAAAGTTAAATCACTTAATTTCAATTTATAATTAATTTTTTTTTGGAAAAAAACCCTTGATCGTCTATTGTTTAAAGTTAAACGTGATCTGATTATTGAAAATGAAAAATATGATTATCAACATCTACAAATAATAAAGTATCGCTACACTTCGTATTTTTTCGTTCGTTTCTTTCGTTTTCGTTCTACATTTATATTTAATTTTTTATTTTAATGTTGTCTTTTGTGTATCGTCCCAGCTAGAAATTAGTTTCGTTGAAATTTATTTTATTGTTTAAGCAAGGACGTCACAGAGATAGATTTTGTTTGTTATTTTATTATAGTTCTACTTATCTGAGATGGTCAGCATAACAATGCTCTACTATTAATTTATTTCAAACTACACAAGTGCTTTACGCTTACTGTGCATCGTTTTAAAATATATATTCTTAAAGAAAAGTAATTGTTAATATACAGTCCAAAGTTATCCACTATTAAGGAAATCATTCCATTTTTGTCACCATTAAAAACATTTATAAGCAAATTAAATCCTTGTGTTACAATAGTTCCCTTAATCGTACTAGTACAATTAAGGAATTTTTACTAGGGCAATTTAGGTAACTGGTACTAGGGTTTCTCAAACGGGATCCCGGGATCCCGTTTTCCCCGGGATCCCGGGGGTAAATTTTCACCCCGGTTTCCCGGAATTTCATCCCGGGATCCCGGGTATCTCGCTAATTTTTATTAACATTTTTTTGTACTTTATTCAAAGATATTAAAAGTTTTCTCACTCGAAAATCGAGTAGTTTTTAATTCTTTACCCTCTGTAGTAATTAATTTCGTTCAAAATTAGGAAAATGATTTTTTTGCCACATATGGAATCATGGTTTTTTTATATGGTTTTTTTGACACATATAAACACAACAAATTAAAACCAATCAAACTTAAAATAGGTAGATTTTTCTGAGAAATCTACCTAAAACTTGCGCTTCATTTCTCTTAATTTATGTTTAATGGTTCTCTTGGACGGATGGTTCAATGGATGGTTCAATGGACGTTTTGTCACAAAAATTCGGACAAAATTGAGTGATGGCGCCATTCCCAGGTAACAATTTAACCTAGATAATCATTGAGTAAAGCTTTAAAAGAGGAATTTAAAATGGAAGGGGAAATTTAAAATTCTTGAACTATGCATGAGAAAAGTTTTATACAAGCTCTACTCAAGGAGAAAAGGCGTATGAAAAATTATTCTTTATTCAAGAAGACATATATAATGCTTTATACATGTTTTATATAAGTGTTTGAATAGAGTTGTACAAAAGTTGTTATTCAAGGCTTATTCAAATACTGTCAAAATTACTTGAATAAAGTGCCTGAGTAAATCTTTACTCAAGAGAATTACTCAGTGCCTATTCAAGAAGCGATGCCACTAAAAAAAAAATTGGTGATTCTTTCCTATAGTTATTTTGGCTAATTGGCGCATTAAACTCCTTTTTTTTTGTATATTGCTGCTATTGAGTTAATCTTTTATCGGAAATTACAACATATTTTACACATTTCGCATCTTTACAAACGCCAGTAGCGGGGATCGAACTCATAACCTTTGATTCTCCAGGACCGTACGCTATCCACTTCTCTATTTAGCAGCTGTCATAAAGAAAATTGAAACTTAATCACTATTGTTTATCAAATTATTTGTACACATTTCAAGTTTCGGACCACTACCACGACTATGAATTAATTTTTATTCAAACATTTGATTAGGAATGCATATAAAAGTGTACTAATGGTTTCCTAAAATGAAAATATATGTTTTTGTTAAAAATAATATTGGTTATGATTGAGGACAATCTCGAAATGAAAATAATTTTGCGTATTCATATACGATATCTGCGCATGTGTTTCCATTCAATTGTACGATTAAAAATAATTAAAGAATAAAAAAAAATAAAAAAAAGGAAAAGGAAAATAAAATTCATAAATAAAAACGTGCCTGCAGGAATCGAACACAGGCCCGATAACGACTTCCTCATCGTTTACCCTTACGCACTCGTTCATTAAATCAATTTCCACGACGGGAATAAAACGTTACTCAATACAGAATAAAAGTATTACTCAAGCCTCGTAAGGGGTATAGTATGCTGTGGTTGGCATTACGATCAGTTGCACAATTTGGCTGGTTAATAAATAAATGTTGAATGATAATATTAAATAAACGTTCTACAATATATTTTCCATAAGTCAGTTGCAATCTGTTGCAAGTTTTGCTATAATTTTTTCCCAAGCAAATTGCGCACAATATAGCGATTACATACATTTAATACAAAAACGAATGAATTGTATGACAAATTATCATCAGTTTATTTATTTTTTGACCAACTCAAATCATTATATAAACCATCCTCAGAAATGGTAAATCTCAATCAATATATAAAACATCATCAGAAACGTTTGATTAAATGGTTGCGGAATAATGGCAATTGCAAATTTCCATTGACGAAAATATCTTTACTATTTTGAAATAATCTTTTGTATTAATCAATAATAGTTTGTTAAAGTTCTTAAAGGCTTGTTAACTTTTTAAACGCATCGATAAGTGATTTTAAAAAAAACACACAATCGCGAATTAAACAACGAACTGTCAAAAATATTGACAGTTCGATTTGCTGTAAATCTTTTAATATTCATTGAAAACAGCCATTTATAAGATATATTACTTGAGTAACAATTTTCTTGAATACTACTAAAATTATTATACATAAATAAAGTCGTATACAAGGAACTATCCTTGGGTAAGAATCTTCTTGGATTCTTCCTAAAAGTTGTACTTTAATAAAGGTTTATATAAAGGATAGAATTCTTGAGTAAAAACATCTTGAATACTACCTTAAAAGTTGTATGTGAATAAAACCTTATAAAAGGTATTATACTTGAGTAACATTTGCTTGAATATGCCCTAAATATTTATTATTGAATTAAGCTTTACTTAAGGAATTATATAAGAAACTTAGTGAATCTAGTCTTTTACAAGCTTTTTTTAGGTAGAGCTTGAATAATATGGTCTTACACAATGCTTTCTCAGGTTAAGTTGGAATAATTAAAAAAATTTAGGCGAAATTGTTACCTGGGATTGACAACCTAGTTTTTGAAAAATTGTTTAAAAATTAGTAATATGAATTTATTTTTGTTTTGTTTTTATGAATTCTTTTTTATTTAATTTTTGAAGTTTTTCTAATTAAAAATAATGGAAATTTAAAAATCAATAGCGCATTTTTTTTGCTGTTTTAATTTTACACATTTTTTGTGCTGTTTTAATTTTACACATTTTTCTACCACCCAATTAGAAAAAACTAGATTTTTAGCGTTTCCCGGGATTTCCCGGGATCCCGGGAATTTAATATTTTTCGTCCCGGCTTCCCAGGATTTGAATTTCTACGGGAAATGAGAAACCCTAACTGGTACATTTTTAATTTATTTGTGAGAAAACTTAGACAAAGCTCTAACGACGGTCTATTTCGATTTTTACTCCAAAATAAAAATATTCATATTTAAAAAATTTCGCTAACGATTTGCTCTTTTATTTCGGTTCCAACCTATGAATTGACAAAACATTTTTTTAGTTAATTGCTTTGTTGCGTCTCCCAATATCAATTAATATTACTACATAGATGATGAACATTTTTTTTTTGTAAAGCTTTGGCATAGTATAACATGTAGATATAATACGGTTGTTCAAATTTATTGAAGGGAGAATTATTGACTGTAATTGTAGATAAATTGTTTATTAAGATGATGTATGGAAATGGGATGACTTTCGTTTTATATTGAGATGAGATGATTTTTAAATTTGAGTGCACAGAAAGAAATAAACAAAGACCAGCAAGAGATTGATAAATAATAGATTAACTGTTCGATTTTGGTTATTATGTAAATTAAAATCGAAAGATATTCTGCTATCGTGCAACTTGTCTGGTAGACGAGTTGCAATTCCACACTGCAATTACACGTTCATAAATTTTATCTTTCACCTATCGTACAACAACTGAGCACGTTGAATGTGTATTTATAATATATTTATGCTTTTGCTTAAGAAAGTAGAATGTTTATGTGTAATATTTTTTGTATTTAAATATTATTTACCGGCCTACCGCGAACTTTTCCAGCATCCTGGTGGCCCAGTCCGCCACTGCTTCCAACACGAAGAAAAAAACAGATTTATAGGATTTGTAAAAAAATTTTTGGAAGTGTAATTGCAAGTTCTTTTGAAAATGTTTTTAGAGTAATAGGAGAAATGTGCAAAAACCAGAACAGTATCGTTTTGATTTCATTTTTATTCAAATTGTGGAAAAGAAAATCAATCGATCCTGTGATCGTTTTATTTTGAAGAGATTTATTATTGACCGATTTAGTATTGAGCGTTTTCAATATTTAACAAATATTGAAAATTTAGATAAAACAAGAAATTATTTTACAGAATCAGGTTGCGTTAGCATTGCCAGCGCGAGCTTTTAATAAAATAAGATTTTAGTAAACCTCCAAGAACCAAGTTAACAAAAATGTAGGATTTGTATTTAACCATTGGTAGTTGGTATTTGGGATAGATCGCATAGAATTCAAACCTAAAGTACATACACAGACTTTACAAAGCTCTGAATTTTCTAAAAGTGAATCTTTCTTGTATCATTCTGCTTCATAAGGTGACTAACTAAATCAATAACACATTTGTGTATCTGTAATTGAGTATTTTCACTTATTTTGATTGAAAGGAAAATCGGAGTCTTGATACAATTTTTATGAAGCGTTAGAAATCTATACGACAACTAATTCAGGTGGCTACTCTTACAAATGAAAATAACTCTTTAATATCCAGCTTAGCGTTTCAGCTTTGAAAGCATTCATTAAAAAATATTGCAATACAAAGACCATGGACCCATACAATTTAATTCTATCGATAGAAGTCACACATTTATATAGTCGCATAAACAATAATCATAAAATTATATATTTCTAAAGATATAACTTATCGCATTTACCATTTTTAGTCCGGATTAATTATAATTAAATTATTATTCAAAAAATTTTCTATTTATTATTGTTTGTCTCCTTAAAGTTTTATGGACTTAAACGAAATCGCTTCTTTTCATTTCAATTTTTATTTGATAATATTTTTGTGGATTAATTCATTGAGTTGGAAACTTATTCATTTTCAATTTAATAATTCATTTAATTTGCACTTTTTCCATTTATAGATTTATTTATTTGTGATTGTTGAAAATGATTGAGACAAGAAAATACTAGGGAGAGGGATCTGACAATTTTATTTTTATGTCATTTAAAGGGTGAAATTTAGATTATATGATCCGTCATATTCGGAATATGGCTTTTATTTTGAATACATATAGCACTACATAAGCCATTTACTAGAGTGATAAAAGGATAAAGAGTTTATTACTTGTTTATTGCAACGTTCAGAACCTGTTAGAGATTAGAGGTCCAGTCTTTAGGCTCACCCAATTCCTTCTTTAAAATGTTTGTTGTTGTATTTGTATTATCAAATATGTCTGGTATCAATGTTGCATAATTCATATGTAACAAATAAATGAACCTAATCGATAGTTTTGACGTCGCTCCACTCTCCCTACTGATTTAGAGGATAAAACTCTCAACAAGGTTCAGAAACAGCTATTAAGTATTCGAAATGGATTCAAAATATCATATTTTAACTTCCAATCACGATTAACAGAAGCTAAAAACATTGTACAAAATCCTCCTATTTTCTGTAGTCCTTTTCTCCCGGTTCAATGACATTTCCAATTTTTTTCTTTGAAAGTCATTAAATCAACAAAAAAGAAAAACACGAAGAAGAAGAAGTAAAGGAAAACTGAAATAAAATTAACACAAAACTTGATAAATGAAAAAGTAACAACTTCAAAATGAATTTCCTGTTTGTTGGGATATTTAATTTATTTTAAGAAAACTTTGGGTGGATCTAAGTAAGAGAGCAAAAAAACATATATATATTATTGAACACATGCGGTGATGAAATGAAAATATTTTCTTATATAGAAATTTTTTTTTTTTGTTTGCTGTAATCCATTTTTCATTTTACCTTGTTTCTTTAGATTTGTTTTATAATGTGCGATTTTTTGTAGTGAAACGAAAAATCTGAAAGTGGTAGCTGAAGTTAGAGTACCCTGGGTGTTTTTAAAAACATTAATCATAGGTTTATTATGTTGAATGTTAGTGAGGTCAAATAAAACGACACTAGCCAATAACTGCAACAATTGGGACTATGCTTCATACTTTTTATCGAGCCTTACAGTTTTGTCTTTATTTATTCCTGGTAAGATTATCAATAATAACCTGTACAAAATGCTCGGCTATGATCATTTTACATACTGGAGAAATTATGCTAAATTTTGCGTTTTTGTTATTTTATTAATTTTCTTGGACCATTAAAGACTATAATTTATAGTATATTAATTAATTTAAATGAATTGCCTTTTACTATATTACTATATAGTTCCACTGAGTATCTCTTTATGTCAAGCATTTATTATATAAAGTTTAAATCTCCTATACTGATTCCTCTATGCCATTAGTAGACTTTTTTTGTCCCCACAACATATAAGTTGTACATACACATGGACTGGTTTTGAATTTTCATTTATTGTTGAACAACTTAAAGAAAACTAAAATGAAATTTAGTGATGATTATAAAAAAATAAATAAATTTCAATCTTTCTAAATATTATGTGTCAGATGTGTTGAAATAACAGTTAACACACAACAGCTGAAAATATTGTTAATAGTAGAAAAGAAAGTTTGGAATTAAATAAGTAAACTTCTGCAAAGTGAAATATCATCGAATGATTAAAATAAAATCTTCATTGGATTTATTTTATAATAAATGTGGAACAACATATTGTATGTTTTTATCTCTATAATTGAATTTTTTTTGTAGCAACTGATAGAAAGAAAAGTTTTGCATCAGTTTTAACAATTCCTGTATGAGTAGTTTTTTTGTTTGATAACAATCAACTGTACATATGATTTCAACTTTTGGATTTGTAAACGGATTTCAACAACCATCTATATTTGTTTTCCTTTATGGATACAGCTATTATTTGGTAGCATTAACATTGCAATTGTTACAACGATTAGCTATTGTTTTGATTTATTATTCATATTCAAAAATCGCCGGTACCATTGGCGCAACGATTTTTATTATATTGTATTACTGTTATTGATCAGTAAATGCCTGTACCAATGGCGCAATGATTGGTGATTTTATTATATTAACTACTATGCTTGGCTAGTGTGGTAGAAGCATGAAGAGTTGGATCTAATTCAATACAAAGAGTTGGTTAAGTAAAGTAATGTGAACTATTAGTTATAATTATTATAAATGCATTATTAAATATAAAAATATTAAGTGTTGTTATTATTGCTTCTTTATTCGCCGTAATTATTAAAATAATCAAACCAACTACACACTCTTGAGTCAGACTGACTTTCCGAATTAGTCAAATTAAAGTTTGAAGCGAACACTACCCAGTTGCGGTTCAACTCGATGGAAGAATAGTACCAAAGCGTACAAACGAAAATTTTTAAGGTAAAAGTTTTCTAAAGAACAAGTTTGGCGAAAATTTTATTTCCATAGATTGATAAGAATTGGATATAAGAATTAATAGTACACAAAAGGATAAGGATTAATAGTATTGTAGGAAAAAATTTGAAATCAGATAAGTTTTTCTTGCAATTTTAATATTTATTTATTTGTAAATCTTTATGTCGTTGATAATTTTATTTTAGTTTCTGTTCTTTCACGGTCTTCTTTTCATCAAATTTTATTGTTTGGCTTGGTTTAATCTTTTTGCTTCAAACTTTCATGTCTTACCATTAATTATTTATCATTTGTTTGGATTGACGATTTTGACAGTTAAACTTAGACTTAGTATCAAGTTATCCAGCTGTTAAAATTGTCAATTTAGATATCAACTTTGATCTTTTATTTGGTTGTTTGTTGGAATTTTTTTTTTTTGAGGATTGTTTTTCAGATTTATTTTTAGATTTAATTGTAATTTTAAATGGCGAAATTATGTATCAGTTTTGCTAATATAAGAGGATTGAACGTCAATCTTAATGCGGTGCACCTTTATCTTGAGAATCTTAAGCCTGATATTCTTTTTTTAACGGAAACGATTATCAGCGCGAGAGCTGTATCGTTGGACAAAACTAAATATGTTTGTCCTAACTATGAGCTTGAATCTTCATTCTACTTTAAGCATGGTGTTTGTGCGTTTATTAGAAATTCTGTAAATAAATAATTTTGAATTAAATTCAAAATTTCACAATATGGCTTCCCTTAAGATTACCTGCTCTAATCAAACTCTGTTTGTCTTTGGATTGTATCGCTCGCCCAACTCACCGGAGAACATAAATTTATTTCATGACCTATCTGAAAAGATAGATAGGTTGACTATATATCCTAACGCTAAGATTATAATTCTTGGTGATTTCAATGTTCATAATAAAGAATGGCTTACACACAGCTCTAAAACTGATGAATTAGGTAAAGAAGCTGAACTTTTTGCTCTTTATCATAATTTCACTCAGATAATAGATCAGCCTACTAGAGTTCCTGATATTCCTGGCCAAAGTGGTAACTTGCTCGATTTGTTTTTGATAAATGACCCTTCGTTGGTTCAATTTAAAGTATCAGAGCCTTTGGGTGGATCAGATCATAATTTGATCTCCACACATTTAAATCTACAAATACCTAAACAGTTTAAAGCTAATCCTCGTCTTGTTTGGGATTATAAAGCTGCAAATTGGCAGGGACTTAGAGATTTTTTTAAATGGTTTCCCTGGAAACGCAACTGTCTTTTCAGCCAAGATCCAAACATCGCTGCTTCCAATTTTTCAGAAATAATACACATGGGTATGCGCAGGTTTATTCCAAATAGTTTGATTGTTCCAAAAGTTGATCGATGGTTTTCAAGTAAATGTAAAAAAGCAATTAAAATTAAAAAAAAGGCTTTTCAAAAGTTTATTCAAAACAAATCTGATGAAAACCTCAGATTATACCGAATAGAAAGAAATTTATGTAGAAAATTAATAAATGCAGAGAAACATCTATTTATTAGGAAAAAAGCTAATAAATTTGCTGAGCACCCTACTGGTTCACGAAATTTTTATAAAGCCGTCAAGGCTGTTCAAGGAAATTTTTGTAAGTCTTCTATACCTCCTCTTATTGATAACGATATGCCTGTTATTGACCCTAAAGAAAAAGCTAATTTATTGGGTAACTATTTCTCGTTAAATTCTACATTAGTAGAACCCAATTTCCTACCTAGACCAATTCCTAGAATTTCTAACAAAATAGGGCGGATAATTTTTCGTAAAAATGTCATTCGGAAAATGCTCTTACAAATCAATACTAATAAGGCATCTGGACCTGATAGTATTCCTCCAATTATCCTTAAAACTTTTGCTAAGGAGTTAGCACCAATCCTAACTAAAATTTTCTATTTGTCATATAAGAAAGGAATTTTACCTGATATATGGAAAATGGCTAGTGTACAACCAGTTCCAAAGAAAGGTGCTAAAACGGATCCAAGAAATTATAGACCTATATCAATTTTGTCGGTTGTTTCCAAAGTATTTGAGAAATATGTTAATTTTAATATTATGAGCTTCTTAGAGTCGTCAAAATTACTTAAAGAAAGACAATACGGATTCCGTAAAGGAAGAGCGACGGGAGATTTACTTTCTTTTGTCACGCATATTTGGAACAAGTCGCTTGAAAACCATGGTGAGACTTTTGGCGTTGCTCTTGATATTACCAAAGCATTTGATAAAGTATGGCACAATAATCTTATTTGCAAATTGAGATGCTACGGCTTAGATGAACAACTTATTTCTTGGTTACAAAGCTTTATTTCCGAGCGCAAATTTCGGGTCAATGTTGATGGTGTTTCATCGAATATCTTTTCAACTAGTGCTGGTGTTCCTCAAGGTTCCGCTTTATCACCTACTCATTTTCTTCTCTATATTAATGACTTGCTAGATGCAACAGTTAATCCCATCCATAGTTTTGCTGATGATAGCACACTTCATGCGTCACATGAAATGCCAAATTTATATGCACCATCAAATCTTAATGTCGCTAGATCAAACTTGATAGAGTCATTAAATATTGATTTAAAAACCATCTTAGATTGGGGCGTTGCTAACAGTGTTGAATTTAACACAAGTAAAACTCAAGTTTGTCATTTTTCTAGGTTATCAACACCTAATCCGTTTTTATTAAAGTTCGATTCAAATGATCTTCAAGAGAAAGAATCTGTTAGACTTCTAGGAGTTGAGATTGAAAATAATATGAAATGGAATTCTCATATTTTTAACCTAGCTAAGAACGCTGTTCAAAAATTAGGATTCTTGGGTCGTTGTCGTAAGGTTTTTAATAGCGAGCAGCTTCTTTTAATATATAAATCATTTATTCGTCCCTGCATGGAGTATTGCTCTCACATATGGGGTGGAGCCTACATAAGTAGCTTAAAATGTCTTGATTCTATACAACGGAGAGCTGTTAAATTGATCGGCAACTCGACTCTTACTAACGAGCTTGATTCCTTGCAACATAGAAGAGACGTCGCTGATTTGACTGTATTTTACAAGTATATTATGGACGAATGGGCGTCTACGGAGATCAAATCGATTTTGCCTGAACCAGCAAACTTCGCTCGTTCCACCAGGGCATCAATAGCAGCCCATCCTTTTACGGTTCAAGTGACAAGGTGTAGAACTGTCGCTTTTCAACGCGATTTTTTTAACAGAGTTTCTCATCTCTGGAATGCCTTACCGGCGTGGGTCTTTCCTGATAATTTTAATCCTCAAAACTTTAATATCAACGTTAATAAATTCCTCAAAGAAAATTGAATAATACTTTCGAACCCTAGTTCCCTAGTTAGCATGGTATCTTCGGATATTCAGAGACGTTGATCTATATTGGTTTACACTAAACATGCCTAACATTGAATAAAAAAAAAAAAAAAAAAAAAATTCAAATAATGGGGGTAGGTAAGACATTTTAATTTTTAAATATGATATTTATATGTTGTGTGGGTGATGCTACTGTTTCCTGTGACTTTAGAGGTCGTCAGTGTCCCTATTCTTTGCTAATTGGAATATGTCTTCTTGTGAAATTTTTGTGTCCAATTAACCATTTGTGATGCGCTGAGGAAAGGTATAATCAAATTCACAGACTGCACTAGTCGGAAATTTAAATCTAAAGGCACTCCTCTAATGTTCCTGATAGTGATTCCACTAAGTATCCCTAAGTATCATATTTTTTCTAGATCCAAAAATTTGTGTTACTATAGTTTTTGACAAGGATTATGAAATGTATTTTGAAGATCTAAATTTAGAACACATTTTTCAATCTTAATTAATCGTAGTTTTTAAAATGAAGGTCCAAAGTTCTACAATCTGAAGTTATTCATTTTAAATTTGATAGAAGTGAAAACAGTTTAAACGTTTATACTAATTTTGGACAGTGATTTGTTAGATTTGTTGAATCCGTTCAATTGTTCCAATTGATAATATTGAGTTTGACGGAATTAAAGAGTCATAAGTTTTTAAAATAAAAACATGAATAGCTTTAATGAAATTGAGGCTAATTAAAAAAAAGTTAGGCAAGTGCGAATATAATTCGCTCGCTGAGTGTTCCGTGTATATAATATTTGAGAAAACAACAGTTTTTGTTAGCAAAGTTTCACGTTGTGTGGCATCTTACCCAAAGCTGTTTATGGTGGCTAAAGAAAGCTTCAATAACGCTAGCTTATAAATTATTTATATTGGAAAATATATTATCAAATAATGTAGCTTCAACTGTTGTTGGTTCAAGAATTTTTCTTTGTAAATTTTTTTGTAGAAAATAGTTTGAGAGCCAGTTTTGAGGATTTTACTGAAACCAACATTTAAGTCACCTATCACAATAGTTGGAGGAAAAAGTGTCGTCAAACTATACCCAATCAGTGGATTGTTAACACAGTTGAGTAATTTATCTACATCTAAACATTCAAATGACTGTCTGCAGAGCTAAATCGAAGTAATGGTGGCTACTGTTTTTCTGCACTAGTGGTACTGTATCAGACCTAACGAAAAGAACAGATCCCCAACCTCGATTTACTTGAGTGTAACAATTTTATAGTTCAACAGTAGCTCAATAGTTCAACAATTTGAAAATATCCTTTCAAAAACAATCTTAGATCTAAATATAAAAAAGAACAATGGAAAGATCGATGTCAGCATATATAGGAAACCAACCACAACAGAAAGGTTTATAACAAGCGACTCATACTGCTCATTTCAGACAAAAATGGCAGCGTTTCGAAGCATGATAAACAGAATGTGCACACTGCCACTTTCGGTAAAAAATTATATGGATGCAATAGAATACATTCGAAAAGTTGCTGATATTAATGGATACGATAGCGATATCATTGATTCAATGGTAAAGAAAACGATGCGACGAATCGAGAGACAAAACAAAACCACCTTAAATAACGATGAATCAAACGATAGTAATAATAAAAAACGTATAAGCTTTACATTCCAACCACCCATAACTAATAAATTAAAAAGCGTGTTTAAAAAATATAATTCTGAGATAGTGTTTAAAAATAAAAACAAGTTATGCAATCAACTGGGCAATACAAAGGATAGTGTTCCGGCATCACAAAAATCTGGTGTATACAAAATCAAATGTAGTTGCCAAAAAGTTTATATTGGACAGACAAAGAGAAATATAGGTACTCGCTATAAAGAACATATATCGCATATTAAATTCAATATGGCCAGAGAAATCATCCGTTGCATCCCATGCAATAAACAACAGAAATTTTACGATCGGTGAAATTGAACTTATTAAACACATCCAGAACCCAATAAAATTAGATGGCTGGGAAAGTTTCTACCTACAGAAGAATAGAAATAAGATAATGAACACAGACGAAGAACCAATACCCCCCCTCCCCCCGTTTATTTAAAATTTAGAGATAATTTTTAATTTATAATTTTAAGGAAATTTTAATAATTTTTATTTTTTTTTTACCTTGTTGTTTTGTTTTTATTTATTTTTCGTAATTTTAGTTTACCTCTGTTTTTGGTTTATTTTAAAAAAGGGATGAGCATCGAGACAAAAACATCGATGTTTACCATCGAATAAACATCGGGAGCACAACATCGATGGTCGTGAAACATCGACCTCAAAACATCGATGTTTTTGAGTATTCATTCCCCAAAAAGTAAAAAACCACACAAAAAATATTAAGGTTAACATAAGTATTTTTCTTTTACCTCTAACACTTTAAAACAAGTTTAGTTATTTTACACAAAAAAAAACAGTATTTTTTATTCCCACATTTTCTCTGGCACAGAATTTAAAAATAAAATTTTAAAAGCCAACTTCCCCTCTAAACGATTTCTTGTTTTCGATATTATCTGGCCAGCTTTAGAAAATAATCTTTCAGAGGGAACGGAAGTTCCTACAACAGCCAGATATTCAATTACAACTCCCGATAAATTTGGGTAGGTTGGTTTTAAATCCCTCCAGAAAGACAGAGGATCTTGTTGGATTTTTTCTGCAGGAGCACCTAAAAAGAGCAATTGGCAAGATCTTTTTAAGCTGTTTAAAATATTTAAATTTATTTATTATTATAAGGTTGTGCTGCAAGTAGTAAACTTCAAATAAAAACGCTGTAAATCCACAATGCTTCACAAATTTGACAACTGCTAACTCTCAGCTGTTGAGAGCTTGAAGTTAGCTGCTTACGTCGGGTGAACGCACCCAATACTATCAAGTTCGAAAAAAAAAAACATCGATAGCCAAACATCGACACATAACCATCGATGGTGAAAAAACATCGACACTGTAACATCGATGGTAAATACATCGAACATCGGGCCCCTACCATCGATGTTTATCAAACATCGACCATCGATGCTCATCCCTATTTTAAAACCCCTTAAGGTTTTATTTGTTTAAAAAAATATATGTTGAAATATGGTTGAACTATTTGTTT
>OY856186.1:75753622-75868622 GCA_963693315.1 Diogma glabrata | reverse complement strand
TAAATTTGTGTTGGTAGCCAAATTTCTATACTTTCAGAGTGAGGCCGTAAGCCTGTAGCTGCCATATTGATTCCACCATTTTATATATATATATATTTATGAAAGAGAAGAAAACGATACGTTTTGAAATCACCATGTTTGAACCAATAAAATTTTAAAAAATCATCTAAAAATATGAATATTTTTTGTTAAAGTAATATTTTCATAAGGCGTCACTATGTACCTTTTAAACAAAAAAAATTCATTAAAATCGGTTCACCCGTTCGATCACAATTTTGAAATGAAGTCAAGTGATTCCGTGAATTTAATTTATTTTGTTATGACGAGTCTAACTCGCGATTGTCTTAGAAAGTAAAATAAATTTCTAGGAGTCAGACTCGTGATTGTTTCTTCGATTTGATCTCTTAAGAAGTCCGTTTATCCATAATATATTTGTTAAATATTGTCAAATCACCAACATTTCTTCTATACTGCAAGGAATCCAGTTCGGTGGTCAGTTTTGGTGGTCACAAAATCAAGACGCCTCAAACTACCTAGGAACGTATTAATGACTTCTAAACTAAGAGAAGAAATTGTTGTTTATTGAAAAATTTAAGACGATGTACGATTATCTGTTTAAAAAAAAATCGTGCTAAATCACAGAAACTTTAATTTAAATTTCAATTTTACACAATTAATTAAATTTTTAAATTTTTAATTAAATTTTTTCGCGTCAGTTATATACAATAGTTTTTGTAACAAATGCACAAAATTTAATGAATACATTGTTGATTATATAATTAATTAACAAATTAAAGAAATTTAAATCTAAGCCATAGTGTGCCATCTTTTTTGTAAACTTTGTACTTAAAATTATAAAAAATACTTGATTCCAATTTAGGGCTAAATAAAAAGTAGACTAATTTCATTAAGCAAGTTTATTATAATTTTGCATGAATTGGAACATAGTCTTAGTAATATTTATTACAAATCTTACGAAGAACTTGTCCCATTTAAAGTTTTTTTATAAATATTTTGATGTGTTACACTTAGTTTTTTGTAAGTATTTTGTGATTTATTTATTTTTATTTATTTATTTATATATTTTTTAATTTTTTTTATTTATTTTTATTTATTTATTTATTAATTTATTTATTTATTTTTTTATTTATTTATTTATTTATTTATTTATTTATTTATTTATTTATTTATTTATTTATTTATTTATTTATTTATTTATTTATTTATTTATTTATTTATTTATTTATTTATTTATTTATTTATTTATTTATTTATTTTGAAGTTTTTTGTAGAAAGTTATTTTTAAAAAAAATCGGCTAATATATACCGAAAGATTGTTATGGAAATTATAGACAAAACTTCTATAATTTCCAAAAAACATCTCCAAAGTGCAATTTTCCAAGTTTTTTGTAAAAAGTTAATGAATATTATAAATTATGGAAGAAAATATAAAAACGGGAGATCTGTTATTTGTTTTTTTTGAATTTTATATTTTAATATTTACGAGCCGCCATTTTGAATAAAAAATTTGACACCACTCGGAAGTTGAAACTACTTATAATTATGAACATTCTAAGTAAAACAACATATCTGTTGATATTTTAAATTTGTGTTGGTAGCCAAATTTCTATACTTTCAGAGTGAGGCCGTAAGCCTGTAGCTGCCATATTGATTCCACCATTTTATATATATATATATTTATGAAAGAGAAGAAAACGATACGTTTTGAAATCACCATGTTTGAACCAATAAAATTTTAAAAAATCATCTAAAAATATGAATATTTTTTGTTAAAGTAATATTTTCATAAGGCGTCACTATGTACCTTTTAAACAAAAAAAATTCATTAAAATCGGTTCACCCGTTCGATCACAATTTTGAAATGAAGTCAAGTGATTCCGTGAATTTAATTTATTTTGTTATGACGAGTCTAACTCGCGATTGTCTTAGAAAGTAAAATAAATTTCTAGGAGTCAGACTCGTGATTGTTTCTTCGATTTGATCTCTTAAGAAGTCCGTTTATCCATAATATATTTGTTAAATATTGTCAAATCACCAACATTTCTTCTATACTGCAAGGAATCCAGTTCGGTGGTCAGTTTTGGTGGTCACAAAATCAAGACGCCTCAAACTACCTAGGAACGTATTAATGACTTCTAAACTAAGAGAAGAAATTGTTGTTTATTGAAAAATTTAAGACGATGTACGATTATCTGTTTAAAAAAAAATCGTGCTAAATCACAGAAACTTTAATTTAAATTTCAATTTTACACAATTAATTAAATTTTTAAATTTTTAATTAAATTTTTTCGCGTCAGTTATATACAATAGTTTTTGTAACAAATGCACAAAATTTAATGAATACATTGTTGATTATATAATTAATTAACAAATTAAAGAAATTTAAATCTAAGCCATAGTGTGCCATCTTTTTTGTAAACTTTGTACTTAAAATTATAAAAAATACTTGATTCCAATTTAGGGCTAAATAAAAAGTAGACTAATTTCATTAAGCAAGTTTATTATAATTTTGCATGAATTGGAACATAGTCTTAGTAATATTTATTACAAATCTTACGAAGAACTTGTCCCATTTAAAGTTTTTTTATAAATATTTTGATGTGTTACACTTAGTTTTTCGCATGCAATAAATATTTTCGTTGGATATGTTTAATATTTATGTAGAGAAAATTGGACTTTATACGAGAAATATAATATTGAACCGGAACCTATTGAATCTATGACAAACAAAACATAAAAAACATAAAAATCTCTTATTCTCATACAAAAATTTACAAAAACTTAATGTTAAATCAATATCAAAAAATATTTGATTGTTTTCCACAAAAATTATATAAATTAAAATACAAAAAGCTTACATTAATTGAATGTTCAATGTTGATCCGCTGTACATTTTTAACATCTTCTTGTAATTGCATCACCATTCGCACAAATGAAACAAACTAAAACTCATTAATATATCGACTGAATACCTTATTATGTTCTTTGTCTCCTTTCATTCTATGTATTTTTCCAAACGTAGATTCCTTTTCTCGTTAATGGCTTCAATATAATTGTCAGCCAATTTTTCCATACATAATTATTTATCAACTAAACCATCAACAAAAAAAACGTTTAATTGCACAGTAGTACAAACAAATGTCCCTACGCTTATTACAATTGAAGAGAAATAAATTAAGAAATTATTAGTGAGTTTCTTTAAATATGAATACAATTATTTTAGAGTAAAAATTGAAAAAAGTCCGTCATTACATTTAGAAGAACAAAAAATTATTTTTAGGCATATGTGTAACATATACATATTTTGGTTTTTTTATTTTAGAACAAAATTGAATTTGTTTTGTGCACGTGTTTTGAAAAATATATATATTTAATTTTTAAATTTATTTTGTATTTTAGGTTAACAATTGTCATCGAGAGCATCAAACTCGTATAATCGGAATAATTTGAAAAATGTAGCTCTCAAATTTACACTGAACACTGTTCTTAATAATCTAAGCTATTAAACTGTCAAAGTAAACTCGCACAAGGTTGATGAAGCAAGACAAAAAATGTTCCATAATACATATTTCTGTTTTGATAGAGCTAACCGTAGTGGTGGTGGAATTAGCATGCTTATATCCATATTTCATCAGGTGACAGACAAGATATGAATGTTTCGGAGTTCTTGGTGTACGCATTGAATTTATTTTCCTTGAAGTTCACGTATACAGCTATAGTTTTTTTATATGTTATAATCCTGATAATATAGAAGCTTGGACGATCTAGCCTTAAAACGGCATTTGATCATATTGTTGTTTTTCAACCTCATTTCGAATTGGCCCTACTCTCAATTCGATAAACGCCATTCCCAAATCTCTTCCTGGATTCAATCACTGATTAGTATTACCCAAAATACACAGGTTTTATTAAGCTTTCAACACCTTAATAGTTTCACCACAGGAAAACAATACAGAACACAATATTCCTATCTAGAATATTCTTCCAATAGCTTCTGAAACTTCAACGGTTAATTGTAGAATTTTCCAGTACATAGCATCCAAAATAGTAAACAAAATAGTTCTATTAAATAACACTTAAAACTTTAGTTACAAAAAATAATTTAAAAATAACTTCTATTAATTACACGTATATAAACATAGTACACCGTTTCATTTACAATTAATTAATTTCACCATCGACAGTCTAAAATAAAAAATAAAAAAATAAACAACAAAACAAAACAAAAAGCGCACTGAAAAGGAAAAAATAAAATAAAAATATTCGAAAAAAATAATGCAAGAGAGTTTCGAATAGGAATAGCACACTTAAAAGTAAAAAATAAAATAAAAATTCAGGAATGGTTGAGCCAAAAGATAACTCGGGCCGCATATTGATGCAAGTCCTTAGTGGTCGCATAGGGGTCTTAAATAAAGTAAAGGTCACAACACATTTTGAACAAAAAAGATTTTAAACGAGTGTGTTTTTATATCGTTGTTATGCATATTTTATATTCTCTAAACAAAGAACTCCCAGATGTTCCTTGTTTTCACACCCGTAGAACAATTATCACCATTGCTGGTGTCGGAGGCTGAGCCTATGGCACACTTTTGCTGCTTGCCGAACATAAGCAGTCAACCATAAAATCGCGGATCCGTCACGCTCATGTTTGAGCTAAATTGTATATTTGTGTATTCTCAAAATATAAATTGCGTTCTTTTGAACAACTACTCGATAGATAGATACTATTGTTGGGCGTGCATAACTTCCATTCATGAGAGATCTTTAAGATCCTATTGTGGAAGGCGGAAGCCCTTATTTTTTAATACTGTCATGTCTTACCAGTTGCAGTCGCTTTCAAAGACTAGAACACAATTAGCACTCGAAGTTGTTTAGGTCTTTAGAAACCCAGGTCTTCGGCGTGAAAGCTCGTTGCACTTTCCACCACACCACTGAGACGCTCCAACATCAACTAGTATTATCTCTTAATCTTAAAATGTTTAAATCGAAATAAAAATACACTCGCTTAAAATCTTTTTTGTTCAAAATGTGTTGTGACCTTTACTTTATTTAAGACCCCTATGCGACCACTAAGGACTTGCATCAATATGCGGCCCGAGTTATCTTTTGGCTCAACCATTCCTGAATTTTTATTTTATTTTTTACTTTTAAGTGTGCTATTCCTATTCGAAACTCTCTTGCATTATTTTTTTCGAATATTTTTATTTTATTTTTTCCTTTTCAGTGCGCTTTTGTTTTTTTTGAAAGATTTTATTTTCAGGGTTTCTTAACCCTTTTTATTTAATTTTTGTTTTTTGTTTTTTTTTTATTTTTTTTTTAATTTTTATTTTATTTTTTCCTTTTCAGTGCGTTTTTTGTTTTGTTTTGTTGTTTATTTAAAAGTTTTTATTTTCAGGGTTTCTTAACCCTTTTTAAAATCTTTTATTTCTATTCAGTCCTTCCAGATATATATATACTAAGCTTGCCAGATCGCCCGGCTAAAGCCGGACTCGCCCGGCTTTTTTTGGTAAAACTTGGCTGAAAAATCGCCCGGTTCGGACGCCCGGATTTCTAAACAAAAACCGGAAATCGCCCGGATTTTTCCAACATTTGTTCATTGAAAAAAAAAAATATATATAATATTAATTCGTTTTATAGCCAAAATTTCAATAATCTGTATCTTTCTTATTCAAATATGTTTCACATGTTAAATCGTGTTATTTTCAATGTTCCATATGAAAATATATAAACAATTGACATCATTTCAACGTTTTATAATTTATATATTGTGCTCTTGTTCGTTCAATCGTTTGCTGCAAATCGTGGAGTTTGGTTTAGTTATCCCAGCGGCCAATACGACAACTGAGCGCGTATTTTCTCACATCAATGACATTTGGACAAAAGAAAAAGGCAAATTGACACTGAAAAACGTTCGGGCACAATTGATGGTAAAATTCAACTGGAAGGAGACATGTCCAGAGTTTTATACAAAAATAAAAGAAGATGCTGGTTTTCCCCAAAAAGTTGCTGAAAGTGAAAAATACAAAATGAGAGCTGATAGTTTGTTTGGTACTCAAGAGAGTGGACAGTCATCGACTTCGATGGAGATTGATTGAATACAATGTTGAAAATTTAAGCATAGAACTCTTTCTGTAATAAACGGAATTAAAAATATTATTAACAAAATATATTTCAACATTTCAAAGCAATAAAGAGTTTTCAAAGGTTATTTATGAAAAAACATAGTCTTTTTGTTTTCTTCTTTTCTGTGCGATTTTTAAAAATTTTGTATTTCGCCCGGATTTCGCCCGGCTTTTCAAATGGAAATTTTGACACTTGTCGCCCGGATTTTGCCCGGATTTATAAAAAAACCGCCCGGATTTTCCGGCCCGGAATGCCTCCAAAAAAAATCTGGCAAGCTTAATATATACATATATATGGGTTTGTAACGCTTTTTTGTCCTCGCGTATAGCCCATATGATCCATCGCAGACCCCACATATGATACATCGTTGAAAAGGTCTTGGACCAAGGAAGGTTCTTACACTATAATCACCGCCATTTTGGACCGACCGCCATATTGAAATTTGCAAAAACCCTTCAAATGTCAAACATGACATTAATTTTCCACCGCAGACCTTACATATGATATATCGTTGGAAAGGTCTTGGCCCAAGGAAGGTTCTTAGACTATAATCGCTGCTATTTTGGACCAGCCGCCATATTGAATTTTGCAAAAATCTTTTAAATGTCACATATGACATTAATTTTCCACCGCAGACCCCACATATGATATATCGTTGGAAAGGTCTCGGGCCAAGAAAGGTTCTTAGATTATAGTCGCTGCCATTTTGTACCGACCGCCATATTGAATTTTGCAAAATTCTTCTAAATGTCAAATATGACATTAATTTTCCTCCGCAGACCCTACATATGATATACCGTTGGGAAAGTCTCGGGCCAAACAAGGTTCTTAGACTATAATCGCCGCCATTTTGGACTGGCCGCTATATTGAATTTTGCAAAAATCTTTTAAATGTCAAATATGACATTAATTTTCCACCGCAGAAACCACATATGATATATCGTTGGAAAGGTCTCGGGCCAAGAAAGGTTCTTAGACTATAATTGCCGCCATTTTGGACCGGCGGCCATATTGAATAGTGCAAAAACCTTTCAAATGTCAAATATGACACTAAATATACACATATCCATTTAAAATTTTTTTTTGTGTCAACTGAAAAAAAAATTAGAAAAAAAAAAAAAACAAAAATAAACAAATATTAAATAAAAAGGGTTAAGAAACCCTGAAAATAAAATCTTTAAAAAAAAACAAAAAAAAAACAAAAAGTGCACTGAAAAGGAAAAAATAAAATAAAAAAATTAAAAAAAATTAAAAAAAAACAAAAAACAAACAAAAAACAAAAATTAAATAAAAAGGGTTAAGAAACCCTGAAAATAAAATCTCTAAAAAAAAGAAACAAAAAGCGCACTGAAAAGAAAAAAATAAAATAAAAATTAAAAATTAAAAAAAAACAAAAAACTTAAATTAAATAAAAAGGGTTAAGAAACCCTGAAAAAAAAATTTAAAAAAAAAAACCAAAAGCGCTATAAAATCTCTAAAAAAAATGAAACAAAAAGCGCACTGAAAAGGAAAAAATAAAATAAAAATATTCGAAACAAATAATGCAAGAGATTTCGAATAGGAATAGCACACTTAAAAGTAAAATATGAAATAAAAATTCAGGAATGGTTGAGCCAAAAGATAACTCGGGCCGCATATTGATGCAAGACCTTAGTGGTCGCATAGGGGTCTTAAATAAAGTAAAGGTCACAACACATTTTGAACAAAAAAGATTTTAAACGAGTGTGTTTTTATTTCGATTTGAACAATTTAAGATTAAGAGATAATACTAGTTGATGTTGGAGCGTCTCAGTGGTGTAGTGGAAAGCGCAACGAGCTTTCACGCCGAAGATCTGGGTTTCTAAAGACCTAAATAATTTCGAGTGCTAATTGTGTTCTAGTCTTTGAAAGCCACTGCAACTGGTAAGACACGACAGTATTAAAAAATAAGGGCTTCCGCCTTCCACAATAGGATCTTAGAGATCTCTCATGTTTTTGTGAATGGAAGCTATGCACGCCCAACAATAGTATCTATCTATCGAGTAGTTGATCAAAAGAACGCAATTTATATTTTGAGAATACACAAATATACAATTTAGCTCAAACATGAGTGTGACGGATCCGCGATTTTATGGTTGACTGCTTAAGTTCGGCAAGCAGCAAAAGTGTGCCATAGGCTCAGCCTCCGACACCAGCAGTGGTGATAATTGTTCTACGGGTGTGAGAACAAGGAACATCTGAGAGTACTTTATTTAGAGAATATAAAATATGCATAACAACGATATAAAAACACACTCGTTTAAAATCTTTTTTGTTTAAAATGTGTTGTGACCTTTACTTTCTTTAAGACCCCTATGCGACCACTAAGGTCTTGCATCAATATGCGGCCCGAGTTATCTTTTGGCTCAACCATTCCTGAATTTTTATTTTATATTTTACTTTTAAGTGTGCTATTCCTATTCGAAACTCTCTTGCATTATTTTTTTCGAATATTTTTATTTTATTTTTTCCTTTTCAGTGCGCTTTTTGTTTTTTTTTAAGATTTTATTTTCAGGGTTTCTTAACCCTTTTTATTTAATTTTTGTTTTTTTTTGTTTTTTTTAATTTTTTTATTTTTATTTTATTTTTTTCTTTTCAGTGCGCTTTTTGTTTCTTTTTTTTAAAGATTTTTTTTTCAGGGTTTCTTAACCCTTTTTATTTAATATTTGTTTATTTTTGTTTTTTGTTTTTTTTTTTTTATTTAATTTTTTTTTGTTTATTTTTTTTTTTTTTTATTTTTTTATTTATTTTATTTTTTCCTTTTCAGTGCGCTTTTTGTGTTTTTTGTTGTTTTTTTTTTTAAAGATTTTATTTTCAGGGTTTCTTAACCCTTTTTATTTAATTTTTGTTTTTTGTTTTTTTTTAATTTTTTTTTCAGTTAACACAAAAAAAAATGTTAAATGGATGCTTCCTTGGTGTCATTTTTGACATTTGAAAGGTTTTTGCACTATACAATATGGCCGCCGGTCCAAAATGGCGGCAATTAAAGTCTAAGAACCTTTCTTGACCTGAGACCTTTCCAACGATATATCATATGTGGTTTCTGCGGTGGAAAATTAATGTCATATTTGACATTTAAAAGATTTTTGCAAAATTCAATATGGCGGCCAGTCCAAAATGGCGGCGATTATAGTCTTAGAACCTTGTTTGGCCCGAGACCTTTCCAACGGTATATCATATGTAGGGTCTGCGGTGGAAAATTAATGTCATATTTGACATTTAGAAGAATTTTACAAAACTCAATATGGCGGCCAGTCCAAAATGGCGGCGACTATAATCTAAGAACCTTCCTTGGCCCGAGACCTTTGTAACGATATATCATATGTACGGGGTCTGCGGTGGAAAATTAATGTCATATTTGACATTTAAAAGATTTTTGCAAAATTCAATATGGCGCCCGGTCAAAAATGGCAGCGATTATAGTCTAAGAACCTTCCTTGGTCCAAGACCTTTCCAACGATATATCATATGTAGGGTCTGCGGTGGAAAATTAATGTCATATTTGACATTTGAAAGGTTTTTGCAAAATTCAATATGGCGGCCAGTCCAAAATGGCGGCGATTATAGTCTAAGAACCTTCCTTGGCCCGAGACCTTTCCAACGATATATCATATGTAGGGTCTGCGGTGGAAAATTAATGTCATATTTGACATTTGAAGGGTTTTTGCAAAATTCAATATGGCGGCTGGTCCAAAATGGCGGCGGTTATAGTGTAAGAACCTTCCTTGGTCCAAGACCTTTCCAACGATATATCATATGAGGGGTCTGCGATGGATCATATGGGCTATACGCGAGGACAAAAAAGCGTTTCAAACCCATATATATATATATACATATATCTGGAAGGACTGAATAGAAATAAAAGATTTTAATTATAAAAATTAAAAAATTAAAAAAAAAATAAAAAAATAAACAAAAATTAAATAAAAAGGGTTAAAAAACCCTGAAAATAAAATCTTTAAAAAAAACAAAAAAAAAACAAAAAGTGCACTGAAAAGGAAAAAATAAAATAAAAAAATTTAAAAAATATTAAAAAAAATCAAAAAAAAAAACAAAAAACAAAAATTAAATAAAAAGGGTTAAGAAACTCTGAAAATAAAATCTTTAAAAAAAAAGAAACAAAAAGCGCACTGAAAAGAAAAAAATAAAATAAAAATAAAAAAATTTAAAAAAAAAATAAAAAAAAACAAAAAACAAAAAAACAAAAATTAAATAAAAAGGGTTAAGAAACCCTGAAAAAAAAATTTAAAAAAAAAAAACCAAAAGCGCACTGAAAAGGAAAAAATAAAATAAAAATATTCGAAACAAATAATGCAAGAGAGTTTCGAATAGGAATAGCACACTTAAAAGTAAAATATGAAATAAAAATTCAGGAATGGTTGAGCCAAAAGATAACTCGGGCTGCATATTGATGCAAGACCTTAGTGGTCGCATAGGGGTCTTAAATAAAGTAAAGGTCACAACACATTTTGAACAAAAAAGATTTTAAACGAGTGTGTTTTTATTTCGATTTGAACAATTTAAGATTAAGAGATAATACTAGTTGATGTTGGAGCGTCTCAGTGGTGTGGTGGAAAGCGCAACGAGCTTTCACGCCGAAGACCTGGGTTTCTAAAGACCTAAACAACTTCGAGTGCTAATTGTGTTCTAGTCTTTGAAAGCGACTGCAACTGGTAAGACACGACAGTATTAAAAAATAAGGGCTTCCGCCTTCCACAATAGAATCTTAGAGATCTCTCATGTTTTTGTGTATTGTGAAGAAGACCTTTGAAGGAGAGCAAGAGGAAGAATTGTGAAGACCTTAGTGGTCGCATAGGGGTCTTAAATAAAGTAAAGGTCACAACACATTTTGAACAAAAAAGATTTTAAACGAGTGTGTTTTTATATCGTTGTTATGCATATTTTATATTCTCTTATTTAGCGTATGGTTTTTTTTTGTGACACATTAAAAATTAAACTTAAAAATAGGTAGACTCTTCTATGAAATCTACCTAAAACAAAACATGGATACACATTAAATGAACTTACAATCAATTTGATTGCGCGTCTTTTAAGTAAAAATTAAAAAGTAAAATATTTGAACATTGGGCAGTACATTTGAACATTAGATGTTTACATCGAGCGAGTCTATCCATGCTACTACATCTGGAGTTGCCAATTGGATGTCTGAGATGTTTCCATTGTAACGTCGAATTGGACACACAGTTGCAATGTGTTTTATAGTTTGTTGTGGAGCGTCGCAGTCACACTCAGGGGACTCTGAAATGCCCCACTTGTAGAAAGAATCAGCACAACTTTGGGTTGGGTAGAAGTCGGGTTAGTAATAGAAAGGCCAGTTGTGTTGTAATGTTGCCAGGAGGTATCCCAGGCATCCAAGATATTAAAATCAGTTGCCAGCAGGTTGCTGGCAGTTTTATGTGGAGGCTTTCTTGACTTCAATCGACAACGAGTGTGGTCACCGTAATATTCGTGCAAGGGTAACGTGATGTTGTTGGTTACCTTTTTATGTTAACGCATGAGAGCATGCGAGCGTCTGAGTGCAGGTGGAGCGATATTGCTTAACACAGGGAGCCAAGGTAAAGGGGTGGATCTGATAGTACCACTTATAGTACGCATCGTGGCATGCAGCTGACAGTCAACTTTTTGAGTATGTGTGCTATTCAACCATACTGGTGCGCCATACTCAGCCACTGAGTAAACCAGACTTAGAGCAGTTGTTCGGAGGGTAGCTGGAGTAGCACCCCATGTAGAGCCTGCCAGTTTGTGCAATATATTGTTTCTCGTTTTAAGTTATTGTGACGTATTTTCTAGGTGGAGTTTAAAAGAAAGAGTTCTATCGAGAGTAATGCCCAGGTACTTTGGCCGTTGATTGTATTTAATGACAGTGCCGTTAAATAACACTGATAGTTCGTGTTTTGCCAGTTTGTTGTTTAAATGGAAACAGGAGCTCTCGGTTTTACTTAGAGTGGGAAATAAGCTCCATGTTCGAAAATAGTCATTCATTATCGCTAGGTCAGTTGAGAGTAAATCCTCCAAAACACCCATGTCTTTGTTTTGAGTGGCCAGGGTCCAATCATCAGCGTAACCAAATTTCTTTGATGTTGTGTCAGGAATGTCATGAATGTACAGATTAAAAAGTAATGGCGCCAGGACGGAACCCTGTGGTAAACCGTTGTTAAGCATTTTAGACCTACTACAGGAATTATTTAGATGAACTTTGAATACACGATTACTCAGCATGTTGTTAATTAAACGCGAGATGGTGCTACAAGGTATTGCATTGAACAGCTTATATATAATCCCAATTCGCCAGACCGTGTCATATGCTGCAGTAAGATCGATAAATACTGCGCCTGTTTTTAGTTGTTTTTGATACCCAGCTTCGATATAGGATGTTAGAGCGAGCAGTTGGTCAGTGCAACTGCGATTGGGACGAAAACCAGCTTGTTCGACTGGGATCTGGTCATTCAATATCGGTGCGATACGATTGTATATGAGCCGTTCTAGCAATTTATAGCAGGTGCTCAAAAGGGCAATCGGGCGATAGCTTCCTGGTTCATTGGATGGTTTACCTGGCTTAAGTATCGCTATCACTTTCGTAGTCTTAAAATGTTTTGGTAGATTGCCGGCTTCTAGGACATTCGAGAAAAATTTAGTTAGCCACTGTTTTACATTTTTTCCAGCATTTTTAAGAAATTCTGGAAAAATGCCATCGTAGCCAGCTGCTTTTCCGTTTTTTGTTTGGGACAGAGCTGATTCTAGTTCTTCGCCACTAAAAGAGTTCGAATACTTCGATGGAGACGAGCAATTGCGCTTCATTTCTCTTAATTTGCGTTTAATTGTTCTCTTATGAAGGCGATTAATAGAAGAACGAGACATATTTACTATGTGATTTGCGATGTCCTCTGGATTTATTTCATTGTTAGCACGAGTAATTGAGTTTGAGCCACCCAGTTTCCGAAGGAGACTCCATGCTTCCCTGCTTGAATGGGAAAAATCAATGTTTTCAACAGCGTTAATCCACTTTTGTTTTCTCGCGGCGTCCAGTGAGTATATTAAGTCATCAGCCACGTCTGCCTCACCACTACTAAGGTACTCCTCATATAATATATCGCTCTCTTTACTCCAGCCAGGAATGTATTCTTCACGAAAGCCTCTTGGGATGCATTTCTTTGCAGTTGAGATGATGGCTCCAACAAATCTATCGTAATTTTTAGGAATGGGTTGGATCCAGCAAATCACTGCATCCAACTTCAATCTATATTTATCCCAGTCAGCTTTGTTAAAATTCCATCTAGGTTGAGGAGTAGAGTTAACGAGTGGAATTTGGATTCCTACCTCCAGAATTACTGGACGATGTTGAGAGCGTGGAAAACCTTGTAAAACAGCTCTAGATATTGGAATAGGGTTACGTTGTTCGTTTTTTGTGGAAAAACAGAGGTCGGGATTGTAATCGCTTCGCCATCTTGCATGTTTAAAGGTTTTCAAGTCTTTCGCATCATATACCAGGAACAAGTTGTTATCATCCGCCCAGTCGGTCAGTTGCACGCCATTGGTATTATTATTTGAGTAGGACCACTGAGTGTGATGGCTATTGAAGTCACCAGTATATATTGCTGGGTGATGAAATAATGGTAGAGTACAAGCTGGCCATCCTGTATTTGGAGGCTTGTATACGTTAACAATTTTCGTGTCCGATATATCAACAACAATAAGATGTATATCGTTGTCCGTCTGTGTAAGTACGTGGTGCAGTTCAGGATTTCTGACTTAACATACGTGGCAGATCCATATGATTGATGGTAAATAGCACTAATTAATTTGTAACCAACAATGTTTCCTCTAGAGGTAAGTTGCGCTTCATCTGCTGCATGCGTTTCTTGCCGAATTATAACGTCGATGTCGTAATCTTTTAATAATCTTTGTAAATGCTCAGTTTTTGACATGCTTATGCCTTCAATGTTCAATTGCAAAATACGGACTGAAGGTCCAATATTTTTTGTCTTATGGTGCTGAAAAGTACCGTTGTTTTTGTGATTTTGATTTTGGTTCATATTTTATTTTTTTTTTGTATCACAGCCAAGAGTTCGAAATGAAATGTTTGGCTACCAAGTTGAAATAGACTATTTGCGTAACCCAGGGTGCAGCACGAGGAGCTTATCTATTTCACACACCCCTTTTATATTCTCTAAATAAAGTACTCTCAGATGTTCCTTGTTCTCACACCCGTAGAACAATTATCACCACTGCTGGTGTCGGAGGCTGAGCCTATGGCACACTTTTGCTGCTTGCCGAACTTAAGCAGTCAACCATAAAATCACGGATCCGCCACACTCATGTTTGAACTATATTGTATATTTGTGTATTCTCAAAATATAAATTGCGTTCTTTTGATCAACTACTCGATAGATAGATACTATTGTTGGGCGTGCATAGCTTCCGTTCACAAAAAAACATGAGAGATCTCTAAGATCCTATTGTGGAAGGCGGAAGCCCTTATTTTTTAATACTGTCGTGTCTTACCAGTTGCAGTGGCTTTCAAAGACTAGAACACAATTAGCACTCGAAATTGTTTAGGTCTTTAGAAACCCAGGTCTTCGGCGTGAAAGCTCGTTGCGCTTTCCACCACACCACTGAGACGCTCCAACATCAACAAGTATTATCTCTTAATCTTAAATTGTTCAAATCGAAATAAAAACACACTCGTTTAAAATCTTTTTTGTTCAAAATGTGTTGTGACCCCTACTTTATTTAAGACCCCTATGCGACCACTAAGGTCTTGCATCAATATGCGGCCCGAGTTATCTTTTGGCTCAACCATTCCTGAATTTTTATTTCATATTTTACTTTTAAGTGTGCTATTCCTATTCGAAATCTCTTGCATTATTTGTTTCGAATATTTTTATTTTATTTTTTCCTTTTCAGTGCGCTTTTTGTTTTTTTTTTTAAATTTTTTTTTCAGGGTTTCTTAACCCTTTTTATTTAATTTTTGTTTTTTTGTCTTTTGTTTTTTTTTAATTTGTTTTTTAATTTTTTTATTTTTATTTTATTTTTTTCTTCGTCAGTGCGCTTTTTGTTTCTTTTTTTTTAGAGATTTTATTTTCAGGGTTTCTTAACCCGTTTTATTTAATTTTTGTTTTTTTTTTGATTTTTTTTAATTTTTTTTAAATTTTTTTATTTTATTTTTTCCTTTTCAGTGCACTTTTTGTTTTTTGTTTGTTTATTATAAAGATTTTATTTTCAGGGTTTTTTAACCCTTTTTATTTAATTTTTGTTTATTTTTGTTTTTTGTTTTTTTTTATTTTTTTTTTAATTTTTTTTTTCAGTTAACACAAAAAAAAAATTTAAATGGATATGTGTATATTTAGTGTCATATTTGACATTTGAAAGGTTTTTGCACTATTCAATATGGCCGCCGGTCCAAAATGGTGGCAATTGTAGTCTAAGAACTGGTTTCTGCGGTGGAAAATTAATGTCATATTTGACATTTAAAAGATTTTTGCAAAATTCAATATGGCGGCCAGTCCAAAATGGCGGCGATTATAGTCTAAGAACCTTGTTTGGCCCGAGACCTTTCCAACGGTATGTCATATGTAGGGTCTGCGGAGGAAAATTAATGTCATATTTGACATTTAGAAGAATTTTGCAAAATTCAATATGGCGGCCGGTACAAAATGGCAGCGACTATAATCTAAGAACCTTTCTTGGCCCGAGACCTTTCCAACGATATATCATATGTGGGGTCTGCGGTGGAAAATTAATGTCATATGTGACATTTAAAAGATTTTTGCAAAATTCAATATGGCGGCCGGTCCAAAATAGCAGCGATTATAGTCTAAGAACCTTCCTTGGGCCAAGACCTTTCCAACGATATATCATATGTAGGGTCTGCGGTGCAAAATTAATGTCATATTTGACATTTGAAGGGTTTTAGCAAATTTCAATATGGCGGTCGGTCCAAAATGGCGGCGATTATAGTGTAAGAACCTTCCTTGGTCCAAGACCTTTCCAACGATGTATCATATGTGGGGTCTGCGATGGATCATATGGGCTATACGCGAGGACAAAAAAGCGTTACAAACCCATATATATGTATATATATATCTGGAAGGACTGAATAGAAATAAAAGATTTTAAAAAGAACAAAAAACAAAAATTAAATAAAAAGGGTTAAGAAACCCTGAAAATAAAATCTTTCAAAAAAAACAAAAGCGCACTGAAAAGGAAAAAATAAAATAAAAATATTCGAAAAAAATAATGCAAGAGAGTTTCGAATAGGAATAGCACACTTAAAATTAAAAAATAGAAAAAAAATTCAGGAATGGTTGAGCCAAAAGATAACTCGGGCCGCATATTGATGCAAGACCTTAGTGGTCACATAGGGGTCTTAAATAAAGTAAAGGTCACAACACATTTTGAACAAAAAAGATTTTAAACGAGTGTGTTTTTATATCGTTGTTATGCATATTTTATATTCTCTAAATAAAGTACTCTCAGACGTTCCTTGTTCTCACACGCGTAGAACAATTACCACCATTGCTGGTGTCGGAGGCTGAGCCTATGGTATACTTTTGCTGCTGGCCGAACTTAAGCAGTCAACCATAAAATCGCGGATCCGTCACGCTCATGTTTGAGCTAAATTGTATATTTGTGTATTCTCAAAATATAAATTGCGTTCTTTTGAACAACTACTCGATAGATAGATACTATTGTTGGGCGTGCATAGCTTCCATTCACAAAAACATGAGAGATCTTTAAGATCCTATTGTGGAAGGCGGAAGCCCTTATTTTTAATACTGTTATGTCTTACTAGTTGCAGTCGCTTTCAAAGACTAGAACACAATTAGCACTCGAAGTTGTTTAGGTCTTTAGAAACCCAGGTCTTCGGCGTGAAAGCTCGTTGCACTTTCCACCACACCACTGAGACGCTCAAACATCAACTAGTATTATCTCTTAATCTTAAATTGTTCAAATCGAAATAAAAATACACTCGTTTAAAATCTTTTTTGTTCAAAATGTGTTATGACCTTTACTTTATTTAAGACCCCTATGTGACCACTAAGGTCTTGCATCAATATGCGGCCCGAGTTATCTTTTGGCTCAACCATTCCTGAATTTTTTTTCTATTTTTTACTTTTAAGTGTGCTATTCCTATTCGAAACTCTCTTGCATTAATTTTTCGAATATTTTTATTTTATTTTTTCCTTTTCAGTGCGCTTTTGTTTTTTTTTGAAAGATTTTATTTCCAGGGTTTCTTAACCCTTTTTATTTAATTTTTGTTTTTTGTTCTTTTTTTATTTTTTTTTTAATTTTTTAATTTTTATTTTATTTTTTCCTTTTCAGTGCGCTTTTTGTTTTGTTTTGTTGTTTATTTAAAAGATTTTATTTTCAGGGTTTCTTAACCCTTTTTATTTAATTTTTTTTTGTTTTTTTTTGTTTTTTTTTTTATCTTTTTTTAATTTTTTTATTTTATTTTATTTTTTCCTTTTCAATGCGCTTTTTGTGTTTTTTGTTGTTTTTTTTTTAAAGATTTTATTTTCAGGGTTTCTTAACCCTTTTTATTTAATTTTTGTTTTATTTTGTTTTTCGTTTGTTTTTAATTTTTTTTTTTTAATTTTTTTTTTCAGTTAACACAAAAAAAAAATGTTAAATGGATGCTCCCTTAGTGTCATATTTGACAGTTGAAAGGTTTTTGCACTAAACAATATGGCCGCCGGTCCAAAATGGCGGCAATTATAGTCTAAGAACCTTTCTTGGCCTGAGACCTTTTAAACGATATATCATATGTGGTTACTGCGGTGGAAAATGAATGTCATATTTGACATTTAAAAGATTTTTGCAAAATTCAATATGGCGGCCAGTCCAAAATGGCGGCGATTATAGTCTAAGAACCTTGTTTGGCCCGAGACCTTTCCAACGGTATATCATATGTAGGGTCTGCGGTGGAAAATTAATGTCATAGTTGACATTTGGAAGAATTTCGCAAAACTCAATATGGCGGCCAGTACAAAATGGCGGCGACTATAATCTAAGGACCTTCCTTGGCCCGAGACCTCTCCAACGATATACCATATGTACGGGGTCTGCGGTGGAAAATTAATGTCATATTTGACATTTAAAAGATTTTTGCAAAATTCAATATGGCGGCCGGTCCAAAATGGCGGCGATTATAGTGTAAGAACCTTCCTTGGTCCAAGACCTTTCCAACGATATATCATATGTAGGGTCTGCGGTGCAAAATTAATGTCATATTTGACATTTGAAAGGTTTTTGCAAAATTCAATATGGCGGCTGGTCCAAAATGGCGGCGATTATAGTGTAAAAACCTTCCTTGGTCCAAGACCTCTCCAACGATGTATCATATGAGGGGTCTGCGATGGATCATATGAGGGGTCTGCGATGGATCATATAGGCTATACGCGAGGACAAAAAAGCGTTACAAACCCATATATATGTATATATATATACATATATCTGGAAGGACTGAATAGAAATAAAAGATTTTAAAAATTAAATAAAAAGGGTTAAGAAACCCTGAAAATAAAATCTTTTAAAAATACAACAAAGAAAAAACAAAAAGCGCACTGAAAAGGAAAAAATAAAATAAAAATTAAAAAATTAAAAAAAAACAAAAAACAAAAATTAAATAAAAAGGGTTAAGAAACCCTGAAAATAAAATCTTTAAAAAAAAACAAAAAAAAAAACAAAAGCGCACTGAAAAGGAAAAAATAAAATAAAAATATTCGAAAAAAATAATGCAAGAGAGTTTCGAATAGGAATAGCACACTTAAAAGTAAAAAATAAAATAATAATTCAGGAATGGTTGAGCCAAAAGATAACTCGGGCCGCATATTGATGCAAGACCTTAGTGGTCACATAGGGGTCTTAAATAAAGTAAAGGTCACAATACATTTTGAACAAAAAAGATTTTAAACGAGTGTGTTTTTATATCGTTGTTATGCATATTTTATATTCTCTAAATAAAGTACTCTCAGACGTTCCTTGTTCTCACACCCGTAGAACAATTACCACCATTGCTGGTGTCGGAGGCTGAGCCTATGGCACACTTTTGCTGCTGGCCGAACTTAAGCAGTCAACCATAAAATCGCGGATCCGTCACGCTCATGTTTGAGCTAAATTGTATATTTGTGTATTCTCAAAATATAAATTGCGTTCTTTTGAACAACTACTCGATAGATAGATACTATTGTTGGGCGTGCATAGCTTCCATTCACAAAAACATGAGAGATCTTTAAGATCCTATTGTGGAAGGTGGAAGCCCTAATTTTTTAATACTGTCATGTCTTACCAGTTGCAGTCGCTTTCAAAGACTAGAACACAATTAGCACTCGAAGTTGTTTAGGTCTTTAGAAACCCAGGTCTTCGGCATGAAAGCTCGTTGCGCTTTCCACCACACCACTGAGACGCTCAAACATCAACTAGTATTATCTCTTAATCTTAAATTGTTCAAATCGAAATAAAAATACACTCGTTTAAAATCTTTTTTGTTCAAAATGTGTTGTGACCTTTACTTTATTTAAGACCCCTATGCGACCACTAAGGTCTTGCATCAATATGCGGCCCGAGTTATCTTTTGGCTCAACCATTTCTGAAATTTTATTCTATTTTTTACTTTTAAGTGTGCTATTCCTATTCGAAACTCTCTTGCATTATTTTTTTCGAATATTTTTATTTTATTTTTTCCTTTTCAGTGCGCTTTTGTTTTTTTTGAAAGATTTTATTTTCAGGGTTTCTTAACCCTTTTTATTTAATTTTTGTTTTTTGTTCTTTTTTTATTTTTTTTTTAATTTTTTAATTTTTATTTTTGTTTTTCCTTTTCAGTGCGCTTTTTATTTTATTTTGTTGTTTTTTAAAAGATTTTATTTTCAGGGTTTCTTAACCCTTTTTATTTAATTTTTTTTTGTTTTTTTTTGTTTTTTTTTTATCTTTTTTAATTTTTTTATTTTATTTTATTTTTTCCTTTTCAGTGCGCTTTTTGTGTTTTTTGTTGTTTTTTTTTTTAAAGATTTTATTTTCAGGGTTTCTTAACCCTTTTTATTTAATTTTTGTTTTATTTTGTTTTTCGTTTTTTTTTAATTTTTTTTTTTTTAATTTTTTTTTTCAGTTAACACAAAAAAAAATGTTAAATGGATGCTCCCTTAGTGTCATATTTGACATTTGAAAGGTTTTTGCACTATACAATATGGCCGCCGGTCCAAAATGGCGGCAATTATAGTCTAAGAACTTTTCTTGGCCTGAGACCTTTTAAACGATATATCATATGTGGTTACTGCGGTCGAAAATGAATGTCATATTTGACATTTAAAAGATTTTTGCAAAATTCAATATGGCGGCCAGTCCAAAATGGCGGCGATTATAGTCTAAGAACCTTGTTTGGCCCGAGACCTTTCCAACGGTATATCATATGTAGGGTCTGCGGTTTAAAATTAATGTCATAGTTGACATTTGGAAGAATTTTGCAAAACTCAATATGGCGGCCAGTACAAAATGGCGGCGACTATAATCTAAGAACCTTCCTTGGCCCGAGACCTCTCCAACGATATACCATATGTACGGGGTCTGCGGTGGAAAATTAATGTCATATTTGACATTTAAAAGATTTTTGCAAAATTCAATATGGCGGCCGGTCCAAAATGGCGGCGATTATAGTCTTAGAACCTTCCTTGGTCCAAGACCTTTCCAACGATATATCATATGTAGGGTCTGCGGTGCAAAATTAATGTCATATTTGACATTTGAAAGGTTTTTGCAAAATTCAAAATGGCGATTATAGTGTAAAAACCTTCCTTTGTCCAAGACCTCTCCAACGATGTATCATATGAGGGGTCTGCGATGGATCATATGGGCTATACGCGAGGACAAAAAAGCGTTACAAACCCATATATATATACATATATCTGGAAGGACTGAATAGAAATAAAAGATTTTAAGAAAACTACTTATAATTTTGCAAGAGGAATTTCTTATATCCATTTTTCCATAATTTTTGGATTATTCGAGGTCATTTTCTTTAGAAACCTTGAGAAAATCTAAGAATAACATTGTTTTACTTAACAGTTGATTTGAGTCATAAAATAATTCAATTTTATTTCATTTTGTTGTTGTACATTCGAATCAAGAAAATTTTGGTATTTTCAAAAAATTTCGAAATAAAGTAAGCACACTTATTATATTAGCCAAAAGAGACAAACAAGACAGCAAGAAATTTGTGAAGCTTAACATCAGAAACAAGGAATTTTGAGGCATCTGAAAACCATTGAAGTATACGATAAAAATATACCAGCCCTGTTAATACTTCGCCAAACGAAAATAAAAACTTGTTTCAACCTAAATGTTCTAATTGTTATATCCCATCTGATATTCTAATGAACTTGGCATTTAACTCATCTGAAACTAGCTCTTTTTCTTTCGTCACAATGATTGATGTTGTCGGTGATATTGCCGTCTGTTAAAATCAACGCTGTAGTTCCTATTGCATTTATTAAATTACTCTTATTAAATTAACACTAATTACCCTTTATTACTTGTATATTTAACTTAATCTTTACTAGTTCACAGTTTTCTAGTACTTGGAAAGTTGGCAAAATTATATATTCCAATTCGACGTTGTATTGGAAAATCATGATTTTATGTCAAATTTCATCAGCAGTTCGTCCAGTATACACTTCGTCCAGCATACAACAGAATCAAAGAATATAGAACTTATAAATATGTATAATTGATATAGAATGAAATGTTTTTTAAATAGTTTGAGTAGACCCAGTTTTCTAGATGTGCTCTTTCCCATTCCCGTTTTTTGTCCTCTACAGAGTAAGTTATTATAAATTGTGACTTTCAACAACCGAATGCTCCTTCTAAGATAAGAGCCCAGTTAATAGTTTCGTAATATATCACATTAAACATTATTAAATGTATTTTGTTTTAATACTATATTATGCAACGATCATGTATTAATAACCATTACATGAGAGTTGCATACGCTATTTTTTCTACACCCGATAAATAATGAAGAGCTATAAATTTAATATTTATATTTGTATTGAACACAATAATATCTTAATAACTCGTATATCTATAAAAAATTCTTCAAAATTGTAATTAATGGATAGTTGATATAGTTTTTCGTACACTTTCTTAGATTTTTGGGGTAAAATATTTTGTACTGCATTTTCTGCTTTCTCCGATAAGTGTGGTGGAGTCGATGGTAATTCTTCTATATCGCTGATTTCAGACATTTTGATAATATCGAAGTTTAGCTTTCTTCTACGAAAATTTAATACCTACTGATTTTGTCAAATAAAACAATTAGATAGGAATCTAGGACAAACGTCAAATGCACACAAATCAAGCATGCTTGATTGAAAAATTATGGGTTTCTATTGATTAAAAATCTGTATCGTTGTTGTGAAATACTGTATCATAATGGATATCATTATGCAACGGATTATGGGCATATATAAGTGCATTATTATAGTACGGGTGCAGAAAAATTTTATTTTAATTTCAAAGTCTTTGTTTTTAATTCTTGAAACTATCCAATGAGCGCCTTTTACAAAAATTATATAACAAGTGAAAACAACGTTGAACTAATTATAAATCTTTTATTGTATTCTAAATTATTTGAAAAATTAAACGTTAACCATAAAAAAAGTAACAATAAAAATGTATAAAGATTTAATTATCGCGTTAATTTATCCATGCCATTTATTATTGTAAATTCGTATAATTTCAAAAATAATAAAACATGAAAACTTTAATTTTCATAATTTTAAATTATATTTTTGTTTTTTTTTACTTTTCGACCACTTTTCTATGTTTATTTATTACTCATTGTACGATATACGTACCCGTTTATTATATTATATATTGTTGAGATTTCATCTCGTTTTCTTAAACAAACAACACAAACGGCAAACAACAACAACAGAAAAGAAAAAGAAAAATGTTTATATTAAGATAATAAAACTTAAAATCTTAAGTATTTTTCCCAATGGATTTTCTCTTTAAACAAAATAAAAAGAAAATGTATGAGTACATGAAAATTTGCTAATACTTTCAGAATTGTTTAAGAGGAAAGTAAAATTTACTTAAAACGTTGAAAATATTCAATAGGGAATAAATTTATGTAATCTTTGAAGTTAATGTTTTGAAAATTTCTTTCTGATAAATTGTTTTGACTGACTTAGTAAGAAACTTTTCCGCTTTTATCAAAATATTGTCACAAAAAATCTATAGTCTAGAAAAAAATGTGTATTTTTATTTTTCCTTACATGTGAGATACATCTAGCTCTGCTAACTATTTGGAACATAAACAACACTTCCGATTCAACGTAATAGATGATGAGCAAGGGGATGGTATTCACATTCAATACCACCAATACCCGAAAAGTGAGTTGTACAACAGAATCTGCTACAAATAGGATATCGTTAACATCGCTTATACTACTGATAAAGAATAAAAGTTGTTATTAGGGATGGATCTCTTTCACCTAGTTTTACAGACATATAAGTAAGATCTTGCGAGGTAAATGTGGTAGGAGTACTGCTACACACATCTCCTAGAGCGAGGAATTTCAGTAATGTGCCAGATGGAAATGCATCATATTCCTTCTTAGTCACAACTACAACCGAGAAAGTCGAAAACCATATTTCATAATTATTTGTTTATTTGGAAAATAAATTTTTATTGGATTGTTTTCCAATTTTACATTTAAAATTTACCAAATTTACTGAACATTTTTCTTTTAACCACATTTGTGAATTATTTTTGATATTAAAGTGAAATTAAAAATATTCATTCTTGCAATTTGCTAATTTTTCGATAGTTATAGAATTGGAAAACGACCTAACATTTTTTGTTTAAATAATGAAGGTATTCCAATAGTATAAATTATTTAGTGAATTGAAATAGTTTTTGACTTTCAGGTACATTTAAGGGGATGTGCCGTAAGGCCTGAAAGGTCCGAGTTACCATAAAGCCGGGCACAAAATCATTACTACGAAAAACACAAAATAAACATACAAACAGTGTTGTGTTACGGCATCCTATGTATAATATACTTCAAGTACTTTGAACGAACTGCATGAAATCTCAAGCGCCCCCTAGCCAAGAGGTTTAAGTATTTTTGCTTATTCAAACTTCGATTGACAGCTTGGGTTCAACTTTTTTTGGACGCGTGTGTAGTTCATACAGATTGTCATAGTTTTGATACCCTGTTTTTAGCAATTCAAGACTTTTTTGGTTTCACTAAGGTTGTTCATAGGAGCATCACACGAAAAGATGAAATTGAAAATTGACACGTGGATTCATGTATTGCATTGTGATTACTAAAAACTCGGGAATGTGGTAAAAATTGGTATAATCATGCACAATAACGTTTTTATTCGAAGTGTTCACCGTTCCAGTCTTGATGTGATTTTTAATAAATTATTAACTCTCATTTCTGGAATTTGAAGGTGGATTCGTTATCAGAAACAAGAGAACCCAGCACCCCAAAAGATTATTATCTAAAAATTTGTCTTGATTTATGTTGAAAATGCTGATTGATGAAACACAAAAAACTGTAAGTGGCGCGTCTTTAAAAGCGGAATTATTCAAATCGATACGTAGTGGCATAATATTGGCGTTATGAAGAAATGTGACTTTAAATGTGGTTTTATGTGATTTTAATGTGATTTTAAATAACCTAAACCATAAACATGCTTCAGAGTGCTTTTTGAATCCAATTGCAGGTTCCTTTACGGTAATCAATTACAAAATAAAATCCTTTAAGTTGTAAACAACACCACGAAAGCCTTTCTGTCAGCTTATTATAACCAAACTTAAAACTGCTGTGACCTGTAATGACCGTGAATGGTATTCCATCGAAGCTCACACATCAGCAGATAACAAGATTTTTTGACCATGTCAAACTAAACAAATTGTTTGTGTAATTCGACAAGTCTGTTTACAAATTTCCTGTATAATCCAGTAGCACTAACAATCATCGAACTTTTCAATCTCTCTTTCGTGTTTGAAATTCATTGATTTCATTGAACATTATCATTGTTAACTCTCGAGCATTCATTTCCAACAATTTTACCTAATTTTTCGATTTTTTTCAAACACTATTGACTATTTTTGTTTGCTGTTCATATTGCATGCTGTTGATAAGGTGATGGATGTAGTTAAAATGTCATCAAAACATTCGAAAATACAGTCAAGGAACCCAGTGCAGCAATCGATAGAGCGTTTGCGAGGTATTACATACACCGAATGACATATCGGTAAACGTGAAATTGTGAAATACACGTTTGATGCAATAGTGTTTTCCAAAATGCGTCCTTTAAATTATGACCGCTGATAGATTGTTATCACTTGAAATGTTGACACGTCCTTATATTCACAAGATTCACAAGCTTTGAAAATAAAAAAGGAACAACTTCAGATTAATCTCATTTAATGTTTGATAATACCAATTTTAGTGGACTGTATAATAATTTAGTTGACATTGGTTTGAAAAATAGATGAGCACAATGCAATGTTGAAACTGGACGTTTATTGTGTTGACATCATTTGTTGAAGACTGGAATTAATTACTTATATTTGAAGACTAGATGAACACAATTCAATGTTGAAGACTGGATGTATATTGTGTTGACATCATATAACATTATCAGATGTGACGACTAGATTGCATGAATTCACCAAAATGACGGGCGGATATCGTCATCATTACCTCACATGTATTCAACTATCACTTCAAAATATAAAAACTCTTACCGATTCTGCTCAACACCAATTGTTTTGTTTCAGCTTTCAGATTTTTATTTCCGCTTATGTATCTGCAAAATAAACCAGTTCCAAAAAAATATATTCAATAATGTTAGAAATTTTTGCACATTGTAACAGCAAGAAAAAAACACCATCCACTTGTAATGTCATTTCCTAGACGTTTAATGATGAAAAAGAGAACGTTTGCTCAGAACCATTTGTTATATATATCATCAACCATGTAGTTGCCGCATTGTGCACATTGGCCAATTTGGCGTGAGATATAATCTGCTTTATCAATCAGTAATTTTCCTACTAGAGGGATTATCATGGCTAACAACTTTACAACCCATTGTTTGACGTTTGAATTGTTGATGTTATTTTTAGATCTTTTCACGAAAAATGTAATGTTGGTTATTGTGTATTGAGTGTTTTAATGTTAATAAATGTATTGTTCATTAATGTGTCGTTTAAATGTTAATAAATGGGTTGTTGATTATTGTGTCGTATGAATGTTAAAAAATGTATTGTTGATGATTGTGTCGTTTAAAAGTATTGTTGATTAATGTGTTGTTTTTGAATGTTTTGTTGATTATGTTGTCGTTTTAGCTTTAACAACCGCCAACCACCGGTGGCAAGTTCCACGATTTGTATGTTCCTTTGATGACTCAAACACCAAGATATGATAGAGCTCAGAAAACATTTCCTCTTATACTGCTAAAATGCCTTTATATTTGCTACGAAGCTGCTGTCCCAGTAAAAGTTCATTTGTCGGGAAATCTTTCTTTTGCATGAATTAATGCGATCAATACAACTGATCGTCTTTTTATGCACATTTTTTCAATCCCGTTTGCTATTATTTTGTCTGTATCGATTACTGTCTCATTTTGATACTTGTTGATTCATAATGTTTTTGTACATGAACATTTTGAAATATATTAAAAGTTTATTGTTTATAATTTGTAATATAATTTGATTTTTAAACGCATGGAGGGATCGTATGGAGGGATCAGTTTTTATTAATTTGTTAATTTTTTTCTATTTTTTTGATCCACGGGTGTGACAACCCCGCGTACTCCAGTCCCTGCTATTGGCATATGAGTTAACGTGAGATATCACATACCACTGGCAATAGCAGTGAGATATCACTAGCCAAGGTGATATCTTAGGGGTGCTGGCGGAAGAACTGTATTCAGTCAACGGTAGCACTCTCAATCTTAGCTAATGAATATTCCTTGACGCTGGAACGCTGTAGCTTGCTCGATGAAACGAGCCTTCATATAACTACATATCTGAGCTTTAATCATTGAAAAATATACTGCGTCCCATAATCAGGGATTATGCCATTGGCTGGACTATTGGCAAACCAATTTTAGTTTTGTTCCTGCAAATTTGTAAAACAAATTTGCTTTTTATCTCTTATTTTATTTTTATTTTCCCTATCCTATCACGAAATATTGGCCTATGTCATATTTTATATGTGATAGGATTTATGGTTTAGTTATCCATTACTTAACAAAAAAATATTAAAAAAAACAAAAAAAAAACAGATTTGCGTCCACTAACATCCTTAGAACGCATGTTGTTGTGGGACCTTGGTCTTAAAAGGTTTTTATGTGTTGTTGTGACACATATTGTAATGCCTACTACACATCACATTTTATTAAAAAAAAAAAAAAAAAACAACAATAATAAGACTGAATCTAACAAAATATAGTGTGCAATTTATGAAATTTTTTTGCCATCCACAAAATTGTCGAACAATCTAGTTCGAACCGATAAGAACTTTTTATTACACTTTAAAAAAGTATATCATTCTCTTCAGGGCTAGCCGACTAGATACACTACCAAAAAAATTTAACGCTATATAAACCAAAATTGGTCTACTACTCTAGCGAAGTATAACAAAACAAAAAACTTTCATAAACATATGTTTATTAGATTCAGGTTTAGTCAATTTGTTTCTCTAGTTCATCACTATTGTTGTTGTACTCTAACCAAGCTAGAATTGAATGAATTATTTGTGATATTACATTGCTCCGATGGAAGTAATCCCATCATGAATAATAAGACTGAATCTAACAATATATGGTGTGCAATTTATGAAATTTTTTTGCCATCCACAAAATTGTCGATCGATCTAGTTTCAAACCGATAAGAACTTTTAGAACAACAATAGTGATCAACTAGAGAAACAAATTGACTAAACCTGAATCTAATAAACATATGTTTATGAAAGTTTTTCGTTTTCTTATACTTCGCTAGAGTAGTAGACCAATTTTGGTTTATATAGCGTTAAATTTTTTTGGTAGTGTATCTAGTCGGCTAGCCCTGAAGAGAATGATATACTTTTTTAAAGTGTAATAAAAAGTTCTTATCGGTTCGAAACTAGATCGATCGACCATTTTGGGGATGGCAAAAAAATTTCATAAATTGCACACCATATTTTGTTAGATTCAGTCTTATTATTCATGATGGGACTACTTCCATCGGAGTGATGTAATATCACAAATAATTCATTGAATTAATTCTAAACAACAGTTTTAGATAATTCATTTCTTTTTCTTATTTATAAATTTCAAGCCTAATTAGAAACAAAATAAGACAATTTTTTTATGAAATTTTAGTTCAAATTACGAAAATTTAAAAAAAATTATATAGTATAATTATATAGTTAGTAGTAGTTCAATTAAATTAGAAAAATTCAAAACTAATTAACGTTGTCACATTAGACAGCCGATCTGAATTAAATAAAGGCGACGGTCAACGTTACTTCATAGAGTTTTTTTGTTGTAATTGTTAGAACGCCTATGTTGATTAATTTTCTTTTGTTTGTTTTTGTTAAAATGCCCAACCAAGTGCCGTGGTTTTTTTATTGGAGAGCCGTGAGACTTACAGTTCAAGTAGCTTCTTCTTATAATTAGCAATATAATATGATCTTCTGATAAGTAGCAAAAAAATTATTATAATTAGCAATACGACACCGATAATTAGCTGTACAAACTGTACATTTGGCCCGAATTTGTGTAGCATTGTTGTTTATCACTTGTATTACTATTTTTTTGATTAATCTTAAGCAACAATTGACTGGAACTGAGGCACATAATTTTTTTGACAGCATGTGCTACTATTTGCATTACTATACTGGTGCAACAATTGTTACCGTAGGGGTCATCAGAGTCCTTGCTCTTTGTTTTCACTTATGTCATTCTGTTTACATAGTCTCATGTGCGTCTATATGTGATTATTTGTACTAAACTGGAGGAAATTACTTCTCGGACATACATGGCTGAAGTTCGCTGGAACAAAACCTCGCTTGGTACGTAGTCCTCCTATTGCTCCATATCACAGACATCACTAGCAGGTCCAAGGTTCGAAACATATTCGGGTAGGGATAGGGAAAAAAGTTTTTTATGAAATTGTACGTATTTCAAACATCGAAAAACTTGTTTATGAACCTGACCTGTTATCCCTAATTCCAGATCGTCATTTGTTGTAGCTTACGTAGGTTATCTAAGATGATCGTTTCACGGAGGTAAAGGGTCATATTCACCGTCACCACACTAACTGAATTCCTGTGTATACCGCCATATACTTTAATAGTTAATAAGTTAATACCTTAAAGAACAATTTTAGCGATTATTTGAACCGCTCTCACGTTGAATGTGAATAACAAAACGAAACTTTATAAAATATCCACGAGGAAAAAATTGTTTAAGTCACAAGAAATAGGTAGGTTTATGTAACTATTACAGTGTAAGAAGAAAATTTACAACATCACGTGAAAGTACATTGTATCCATTTCATCATCATTTTCTTTTCGAAAATAATAATATCTTAAATAAAATTTCATAAAAAGTTTTAATTTATTTTGTTTGTTTTTTATTTTAATGTTTTCGTTAAAAAGGTGAAAAATGTAAATGTTTTATGTTAAGTCTCAAAAGGTTTCGTTAAATAATCTTTTTATTTTATTTTATTTTTTTTTTTGAAAATGTCTTAGGATTTACGAGTATTCTTTAATTGTTGTACTTATTATGATTTTTGTTTTGGGAGCAAGAAAAACAATTTAATTTTATTTATACCTACATCAAAAAGCTGAAAAACTGTATTGTATAATAAATATTAGCATTAAAAATTAATCTTTGCTCTTTAGGTAAGTAAAATAATTAAGACAATTTAATATAAGTATTTTTGCTGGGTTTGAATGAGATTTGAGATATCACACATACTCTTAAACATATAAATTTGTTTGATTTTACATCATACTGGCCATTTCAGAAAGTAAATTATATTTTTTATCTGATTATAATTTGTTTGCTTTACATGGTATCCAGTTTCCAGAAATCTCCATAATGTTAGAGTTACGTTTGAAAAATTTGCACTACCAATATTGTCCAAGAGCTAGGGAAATAATTTATATTGGATGGATTAACCAAGATTAAGATAATTATTTTTATCAATAATTTATGTTTATTTATATGCAATTTTTACTTTTTAATTAAACACAAAGGTCACACAAAAAAGTACTATTTTTTTTTCTTCTGCATTGGATCGAAACTATCGACTATCATACGGTAAAATTCAAATATAGTGAAATTTTACAAATACTCATAATACTTAAAGGTCAAAATGGTATTGAATTAAGCATGTTAGCTCATTGATTTTAAAGCTTGAGGCAGTGTCTTGTTGTTGTTTTATATAATGGTGTCATCTTCAGTGGCGTAGCTAGCATGGGTGGCACCCGGGGCGGATATTGTGGTGTCACCCCAAAAATAAAAACTGTCAATAATAATAAAAAGCCGATAAACGTAAATTATAATTTGCTGAAACTCCTCTCACACGAAGCCACTAATACGCAAATAGTCATAAATAACTTTAGAGGGACCGTAAGATTCGAAAGAAATTCTGAAAAATTCCACTCTACGAAGAATTTCAAAAAGTCTAGGTACACCCAGCTAGAAACTATAACATTGGCCGCTTGTAAATGTCTCCTCAACCTTGGTATCTCTATGAGGAGTTCTGTGGCCGATGCCTCATCATAAAAACTGGTAAATTTTGATACAGATAATTTCAACTATTTTCAGTGAAGACTGTTCGCCAAAAGCTAAGTGTTTATCTGCACAACCTCGAACAATGAAACTAAATCTTGAACTGACTTAAGTCTAGTTCAGTACAGTAAAGATGGCATATCTAGATGTCATGATGAAAAAATTATTTCTGTATGTTCTTTGTTTTAATTTTTAAAACTGAATCGGTGAAATTCGTTTAACTATATTTTTTCAAAATGGATATTATTCTAGTGAGTTTTATCCAACTGAAATTTTATCAAATGAAATAGGGCTTAGATCAGGAAAAATAAAGCAGACCTTAATATGAAAATCATATTTGACTTCTGATTCTGATAAAGGCCGGTAACAATTAAATAGGCCAAACCCTAGTTAAGCATTTTATATCAGGCTCTGATTAAATTGCTCAACAAGGGGTTAAATATGAAAGTCAAATCAGGGTCAGATATATTTAAATATAAGGTTGACCCTAAAACGGTATTCTAAATCTGGCCGGAACTGACCCACAGCAGATTGCCTTGATAGGACTTGCCGTAAATTTGTTTATATTTAGGTTATCCCTGACTAATTTCTGCTCGTGATCTCGTATTGTCAACGTTAAAGCACAAAGCTTTCATTATATTATATTCTGTTCGATTATGTAAAAGTAAGATTTTTGATTATGAATCAAAAGGTCAATTCCTTAAAAATTTAACAAAACTTTATGATAAAACAACATCCTACTCTTTATACAGTGAGCTTTAGAACTCCATCCTTAATATTATTATTTTTTTCCCATAATCACTCTAATCTTTCCCTTTTTTCTCTTAAAAGATTATTTTTAAATAAAAAAGAATATAATTTTTTGTTAAACATATTTTCAAAATAAAAATAAATTTAAATATAATTGTCCTTATCAAATGTAACAATCATTATTATTTTTTCGTTTTCTTATGATTTCTTAGATGAAAAACCAAAAACAACCATCAAAAATTTTATATACAAAAAAAGCACAGATGCTGGTTTGACAGAAATTAATATTATGAAAACGAGACCAGCGTTTGTTTGCATTAAAAACGGATTGAAAAGTTAATATATTGAGTAAAATATATAAAATATGCAGGAACGATATCAGTTTTTAAAATTATTACAGAAATATTTTGTATACCACAATTACTTTTCAACCATGCCACGGCTATGTAAGGAAAATAATAAATATTTAATAAAATATAAAAGAAGCTCTAAGAAAAATATAAGAATGGAAAAGTTTTTCTTTGACATAATAATTACATAGATTAGAAATGATTTTGTTTTTGTTATTTTTGAATAGAAATCAAGGGTTTTCTTCAGAAATATATTCTTTGTTGTTGTTTTGTTTTTCATTTAGAGATAAATGGAAAGTTTTGCATTTTAACTTTTCATTTTCTTTGATTTTCTCCTTTGTTTTTATCTATATATAATTTGATGATTATGTAAGATGATGAATTAATGAAATGTTTATTTAAGATAAATTGATTTAAAAATGTTGAGATTACAATCATTTATTTTTGGGTCACTTAACAATAAAAATTCAGTTCGGAAATATACACGATTCACGATCAAGAAAGCATTTATTTGCCTTTAATTCAGTTTTATTTTATCTTTTATTTAGATTTCATAGAAAAATTACCTATTGCCAAATCCCGATAGTTGTTGAGACGCTAGCAGTGGTTGCAAGGTTATAAAAATAAGTTTTGCATACCATATAAGCACAGATTAGTTTACACTACCATTGCCATTGTCTTACTCCTTCTTATTTGGAATTATTTATTCTCAGTATGTGCTAACATTTAGAAACATATGTCTGTGTTTATACAAAATCCAGTCTGTTCTTAAACTTTCCATTGACGAGTCTTCATATATATCTGGGCTTTAATTATTGAGAAACACAGTGCATCACATGATCATGAAATGTCTCACTGGATGTACCATATGGATTATTGGCAACCCAATTTTAGTTTGTGGTTGCAATTTTTTCAAAATTAATTAATAAGATTTTTAATTTTCCCGTTTTATTTTATTTTTACTCCTGTTATCCTACCATGAAATATTGCCCTGTCATATTTTCAAACGTGATAAGATTTACTCTTTAGTTATCTACTGTTAAGAAAAATATATAAATATTAGCTGTTGTGAGACCTTGGCCTTAAAAGGTTTTGATGTGTTGTTGTGACATATATTGTAATTTCTACTATACAACACATTTTATTTTAAAAAAATCAAAAAAGTTTTGATTTTTTAGGTTTCTACGAACTTTTAGTACAGTGTTAGACCCGTTATTGTTCCCGGCCTCATACGCTTTCTTTTCTCGTTCTTTTTTTACCCCTATAAGGTATAAAATAATCAATAATCCAATGTATCCTTTGCTCAATTGAGAAAATTGTTCCAGGCTGATGACAGGTAGTTCTACCCTTCCCTCCTAGGTTATCGGTTTCTTTTATATCTGCATTATCTGTATGGTATGACCATGTTCTCTTGTACACTGTTAGTATGCTGTCATCACAAAATTTGGCAAGCTAAATAAGCACAGTTTCTGACTAGTTTAGATATAATGGTATATGCCTTAACTACTGCTTGCTGTTCCACAAGATGGAGTTTCCCTTGTTTCGAAAATGTATCTTCAGGACGCATTCTGAACAAACTTTCATTTTTTTGGTCTTGGTATTTATCCAAATTTTGGCATACCCTTTTATTGCATCATTGCTCTGATATTATAGTACATTCATTAGTAGATTCATTGCGCCACTCTGTTTTTTTGCTCAGTATCGAAGAGTATTTTCTCCTGAATTAGAACTGCTTAAAAATTCCGTTTTTTCTTAACCTGGTGCCTAAAACTTACCTCTTGCCCAATGACTATCTCATCCGTGTACACCAGCTCCTTGCGACTCTGCTTATCTAATATGACCAGAGTTCTATATACCACTAAACTCCACATGCGGGATGATTACACCACACTCTGTTGACAACCACTGGAAGTGGCCAGGCTAAATTTATGGTGCCTTGTTTTGGTTTTAATTTATCAGATTGAGTCCAAAAATAATGCACAGCGAAAGAAGTGGCAACATCAAGTCAGAGTTAAGTTCTATAAAAGCACTCAATTCTCAATATTCTCTGACTCAACAACCAAATTAAAAAAAATTTCATACAAACTTTGCTGAAATTCGAAAACATTAATCTGAGACACCAGCTAACGCTACTGATTAGCCGGTTCAAATCGTTAACAAATTCATTCACAGAAGGTGTTGTAACTCAAAACGAGTTTATATTCTTTAGGTTAGAAAAACCAGCAGCTAGATTATCTGATTAAAATAATGATTGATTGCTTGGTCCCTCTTCCAGTTTATTCTAGTTTATGGCACAAAAGTTCTTGCTCATTTAAGAACAATAATAAAGAGAGAGATTGATTGCTACGTTTTCGAGTCATTTTATTCTCGTTTATCGTCCGTGAACATGTTTCATCAGCACTACTGTTGTGCCCGTGCACAAATCAAAACAAACAAATTTTAATTATTTAAATAACTGTTAATTCCAAAATTTTAATAAAAAACTGTATTTCAACGTTTAACCTGTATATTACAATAATTTTACATTAATTTTAATTTGGAAATCATTTATAGAAAATAAAACTATGTCAAATTATTATAAACAAAAAAATAATTAAAATATATATACAATTCCACTTATAAATTTAAAGTAAAAATAGATATAAGCTATAATTTTGTCTTTTCAATTAAAATGATTTACCAATTTAAAATTATTATCGAATTGCAGAATCATTACTTTAAATTTTATAATCCAAAATTATTGTGTCAGTAAAACTGTGTCAATGTAAATAAAATATTATATATAATAATGTGAAAAAGGCACAAAGGGGTTAGTCTTTTAGTAAAATTTAGTGGTAAGAGTTAATCAGTTTTAAAAGTTTTAGTCAGTGAAGTTAAAATAATTTCAGTCAGTAAAGTTAAAATAGTTTTAGTCAGTGAAGATAGAATAATTTCAGTCAGTGAAGTTAAAATAAGTAGATATTAATTAAGCAGTCCGTAAGCCTGTCCGTTTAATAGAGTCAGTTTAAAAGTTCAGTAAGTTAGCAGTCAATATTAATTGGGAGTTACTCCGATGCTAAAACTATAATTACAAAAAACTAAAAACTATAACGTGAAAATAAAAATAAAGTATAGTAACTAAATTTTATTGTGTTTTTATTGTGTGTTTTATTTATAATTGGGACATTCATTCCTCGCCAGGCACAACACTACTAACCTCAATAACTACTGGAGTTATGATGATAATAGGCTTGTAACGATGGACTATTTTTAATTTTTACTCTAAAATAATAGTTTTCAAATTCCATAATAATTTTATTAATTTTCTTCAATTGTAATAAACGTAGACATCTATTTATACCACTGTATAATTAAAAATTTTTTTTGATGATTTAAATAAACTCAATTTCAATTAAAAATACAAGTTTTGTATAAATGATTGGTTGTATTAGTGGAAATTGCTGTTACATGATGGAAAATGAAACAGAAGATCTGGAAGATTGTGTATATAAGCGATCAAATTTGTTTGATCGAGGATAAGTATAAATTTAAAATCAGTATATAAAATTGAATGTAAGTGATTAATATTCATTTAAATTAAAATAAAACAAAGAAAAAATATTTTTATGTTGTAAAGTTAACTGTGGAAAAGAAAAAAAGTCACTAAAAATTTTATTAGAAATAAAACCAATAAATAAAATTAAATTAAAACAGTTTTGTGTAATGTTTTCTGTACTCGCAATTCATCGTAGCACATTATGGAATATTTTATGTGATATTTACCCAAATGATGAAACTAACGAATTTTCTTTATACAACGAAGTGCCGTTTATTACATTGCCGATCTGTTACATGCACTTCAGATTGTTGGAATTGTTGACGAAAAAAAAAACACAAAAATCAAAAGTTTTTCACGCAATGTGGTTATTGGAAAATAAGAAATTACATTTGGTTGGGATTTAATATTAACACTGATAGTAATTTTGTAACAATGACTGAAATTTTATTACAAAATTTCGAAGGATACGAAGAGATAACTTTCGGTGAAACTTGCTGGATAGAAAACGAGAAAACTTGTGGAAGATGCTAATCATCTTAACGGATTTCTAGCCGATCAACGTTCAACATTAAGTGATGCAAGCTTTTTAAATTTTAATTTGTGTAATTTTTGTTGATTTATTTTTATACTGATTAATTATTTTTCATGTTAGCTAATTAATAGTTTTATTAAATTATTCATTCTGGGATGCAATAAGAGTGTAAATTTGTTTGTCGCATAGATTCAGTGTTCCGCTGTAATATTACAGTGTTCATATATTTTTTTGAGCTTTCTCCGGTGTAAAGTAATATTATAATTTCGTATAAAAGTACCAATTACGTAACAAGCTATCATAAAAGTCCTTTTCCAAGCAATTGTTCGTTTGATGTCTATCATTTAGTTCTAGAGAAATGTTGAGTTTAGGGTTAATATAACAACTGCTTTGTTTTTCTTTAATCATTATATTCTCTTTCAAATCGTCTGCCCAAGAATCTTGGTTGAGATGTATTTTCCGTATCACTCATTCAATATGGTATAATTATCCCGGCTAAACTCAAAAGTAGAAAAACTGGTGGAAACATACCTCGTAATTCATTGTACTGAGAGACAAAAGCTGGTTTCAGAAATACGGCATCAACAACATCTTTCAAAAATTTTATTTCATAATGTTTTTAACAGTTTAAACAAAGCTTTTACTGGGCATGTTTTAAATCGACCGATAGGCCACTTAATTGCCTTTCCAACACACATAATTCAAATTATATAAGATGAGCCATTGCAATTTTATTTCGACATTACCTTGAATTTGAATTTTCAGAAATCTTTGAGATCACCTTTTTCTCAAATTAAATAGTTTAAAAATTTTCTAAATAACACGCATTTTTATTCCACCTAAAGTAATTGTAAGTCGATCAAAAATGGTTCAGTTTAAATATTGATTTCGTCTAGAATACGAATTTCATTTATTTTGCTTCCAGGCTATTCCTAAATAAAAAGCGTTATCAGCAATAAAGGTTACTGGGTTAATATACTTAGCAAATTCAAAATTCATAGAAAATGTCTGATTGCAATTTAGGGAAAAAGCAAACAAAATAAATGGATTTTTTTCAGTTGCAATCAATTGCAAAACTATAAAAATGCATTGCATGTGTAAGAGGATGAAAGCCCAACCATAAAATACTAGGATTGGGTTGTCCACTTCACTTCATTAAAAAAGTATGTGGTATCGAAAAATGGTGATACTGCTGCAACCATCCCTCTCCGCCAAAAGCTTCTCCGAAGTGAAGAGAGGAGCCAAGCCCAATTGGTCGTTTGATCACCTATCAAGAGGCATAGGCAATACATGGCCATCTGTAATGTTTAGGGGTGAAGCATTTTATAATAATAACAAAGAAATTTTTAATTTTTAACCAATGATTGCTTTGAGAGCAGGAGTTGATCCACGTATTGGTTAGCAGAAGCTTCAGCAGTCTTTTTCTCCTCTAGATGAGGCAGCGCCACCTCTACTTCCGCTATTAGACGAACCTTTAATTTCATTTTAATTTCTGCTCGACTCGGAAATTGGAACTGTATTTCCAATCCTTGATCCCGTACAACCAGAGACTCAGGAGGACCAACCATTGGTCCAATGAAGTCGTCATTGTCACCCTACATTGCCACCTACGTTGCGGCGTTTCACTTGATTAATAACATTTTGATATAAATAAAAAAACAATAACATTTTAAAAAATATAAAAAACCTTTTAAAAACACACTTTCATTGAAAACAAACTAAAAACTAAAAAATAAATTTTGCATTGACAGAACACGATGTTCCAAAGAAAAAAAGCTATGTTGAAACGTTAAATCTTTTATTAATAACTATGTTTGCTTTCAAACTGTAATAAGGAAATAAATATTTAAATATCTTTTTAAACAATTTAACACAGATGGCAAAATTATATGAACGGACTAGAATACTATTTAACTAGAAGTTTTGTTAGATAAATAATTTTCCGTTACAGTTTCATACAAAAAATAAAAGTGGGTGGCGCAGTCAGCGTATTGAACGTATTACATCACATTTTGTATTATTAGTAATTTTAATACTTTAAAATAGTTGAATTAAGTTTTAGTTTTTATACTAATTACATAATTAAGATAATTCTAAATCTTAATTATGTAATTAGTATAAAAACTGCACGCACATTTTCTACATATTTATTGCCTTTCTATATTCACTACGCCACCCACTTTTTCACTACGCCACCCCAAATTTGAATTTTTTTTCTTTATTTTTATAAAGTTTTTTGCTTTAAAACTTTTAGAAATACGTACTGACTGCTTCAACAAACTTGTCTCTTAAATTTGGGATAGCTGTCAAATGTCAAGTTAAATAAAAGTGTCAAAAAAGGCTGACATTTTTGCATAGGATCTTGATGAAACTTTGTCACATGATCCAGGTTCACTTTAAAATGGAAGATCAGGATTCAATTTAAATTTGGACAAAATGGCGGGGGGTCTCCCGAACACCTCTAAGTTTAAATCTTCAATAACTTCTAATCCTGGCTTATGATCTTATGGAAACTTGATATATAAGGTTTTATCGTACTGTTTCCAATATTTCTGCGTACCAACTTCTGGTTTGACACTTCCGGTCATGAGAATAACATGAGAAAGATTTAATCAGCTTTTGGAGTACATTGAATAAAGGATTAAAGGGTCCACCATACAACAGGTGGTTTTTTCCATGTTGTTTATGTTTGTTAAGAGCATACAACATTCGTTCGTGATTGAGTTTTGATCACACTTTGGAAAAAGATGCAAATATGTATGGCAAGCAACTGATTAGTTTTTTAGCGATATTGAACAAAGTGGTGGGGGGTCCCCCGAGAATCTGTATTTTTATAAGCTCAATAACATCTGTACCTGATAATTGGATGAAACTTGGCACATAAGCATTTAGTACAGGTCACAACATTTTCGCATCCCATCTTCCGATTTTTCACTTCCGATAAAAATATTTTTTTTGTAATTTTTTGAAGTTTTTTCATTGTGTTTATGCACAGTACAGCCTACAATAATGAAGTGATTGTGATAAAACTTATTTTTTTTTTTTTATTAATATAAAAGAACAACTGAGCTACGCTCATCTAGTAATTTACATTTCATATTTATAGCACATTTTTTGGGGTGTAACCCATTGGTTAGTCCCATTTACATTATTTTATTAAGTATGCTTTTGATTATAAAATCAAATCTAGTGGCTTCGTTCTTTTAAGCCTTCTGCCAGCAACGGGTACGTCCATTAGCTGGCGTATTTCAATATTTTCATGTACGCGTATGCGCGTGGTGTGTTTAATTGCATATTTTTTTATTTCATCCTTCACGAACTCTATCTTTAGGTCCCTATGGATGTCTTCGTTTCTGATGTACCACGGGGCATTAACAATGCAACGCAGCACTTTGTTTTGGAACAACTGGATGATTTTCGCGTTCGATTTCTTAGTACAGCCCCATAGCTGGATGCCATACGTCCACACTGGTTTCAGTATTTGACAATACAGAAGCAGTTTGTTTTTAATAGATAGTACTGAGTTTCTACCAAGTAACCAGTACATCTTTCTAAATTTCAAATTCAGTTCTTCTTTTTTCTTTTTAACATGTTCCTTCCATCTCAGTTTAGCATCCAGAGTCATACCTAGATATTTTGCTGTGTTTGCGTAAGCAACTTGTGTTGAGTTGATTTTCAGAGGTATTTGGCTTACTTTTTGGTTAGTGAAGTTAACATGAGAGGATTTTGTTTCATTCAGCTTAATTCGCCATCTTTTTGTCCAGTTGTGGATTTTATTAGTAGCGTATTGCAGTTTGCTAGTTGCTTCTTCTACGGTTTTTCCGGTGGTCAAAATTGCGGTATCATCTGCAAAGGTTGCAATGGTTGTTTTGCTTAGGCCAGGCAAATCTCTTGTATATAGCAGGTATAGTACCGGTCCTAGGACGCTACCCTGCGGAACTCCTGCAGCAATCTTTTTCAATGTTGAATAACTATCATCATATTTGACTCTAAAGTGGCGGTCATCCAGATAATAGTTTGAAATTTCATAAAACTGTTTGGGCAGATCTCTATGCAATTTATACTTTAAGCCATGATGCCAAACTTTATCAAAAGCTTGAGCGACATCAAGAAAGATTGCGGAGCATACCCTTTTGGTTTCAATCGTTTCTTCAATAATATTTGTAATGCTGTGCACTTGTTCAATGGTAGACTGGTTTTCTCTGAAACCGAACTGATGCGAAGGTATGAGGTTGCTATTTTCTATTATTGGCTTAAGCCTTTTAAGAAAAAGTTTTTCAAAAAGCTTCGATATCGTTGGGAGTAATGATATCGGTCCATACGAGTTTTTGTCATTTGGTGATTTATTCGGTTTTAGGATCATAATCACTTATGCTACTTTCCATTGCATAGGCACATACCTTAATCGAAATGCAGCATTAATGATATGAAGTATTTTCCGCATACCTTTATCAGGTAGCATTTTAACAACTTCACTAGTGATTAAATCGTAGCCTGGGGCCTTTTTTGGAACCAAACTGGTACGTATTTCTTCTTTAAGTTCATGTAATGTTACATATGAAATTTCCTGTGAATCGGTTTTGCTCGCTTTCGTTATGTTTTCGTCTTCTGTTAGTCGATCAAATGGCTTGAAGGTGTTCTCTAGTAATTCTGCAAATAGATCAGCTTTTTCTTGAGCACTTCTGGGCCATGTTTCATCATCTTTTTTATTCGGAGGGATCTGCACTAAAGGTCTTTTAAGTCCCTTTGTTGCTTTCCAGAGTGAATACTCATTGCTTTTATCACCAGAAAGACTTGAGAGATATCTGTTAATAGATTCATGTTTTGCTTCTTAAATGGCTGTCTTTACTTGTATGCACAGATTATTTAAAATAGTTTTGTGTTCTGGAGATCGAGCTGTCTGCCAGATTTTACGTGCCTTGTGCTTTGATTTTATCAATTCTTTTAATTCCATGGGAAAGTTTGCGGTAAGAGAATACGATTAGGATGCGGTGCTGGAGTACTTGTCGTTGCTGCAAAGTGTACAGCTTCAATCAGCCTTTCTAGCTCTGTTTCTAGCTGTTCTGGGTTTCTAATTGGTGCTTGTAGATCTATTTTCTCTTCTATACACTCACGAAAAACATTCCAATTAGTGTTTTTACCTGTTAGTTTAGGTGCATATTATGTCCGATTGATTACGTTTTCACTAACTGTCATTATAACAGGAGAGTGATCTGATGACACCCCTTCGTTATTTTCGATATCTATGTAGTTTTTGACATATTTCTTGTAATAAAAAAGTCTATTAAATCAGGAACCTTACCAAGGTCGGTTGGCCAGTAGGTCGGAGAACCACCGGAATGAAAATCACACTTTTTTATCTGTCCTGCTTCGTACAGTTCTTTACCTTTTGTTGTGGTGATTCTTGATTCCCAATATGTGTTTTTTGAGTTAAAGTCTACACCAATAATAAATTTACTGCCTAGTTCATTGAAGAGTTTGGAGTAATCATTTTTTTTTCAAATTATGTTTTGGTGGACAGTATATAGCGGCTACAACAAGGTTTTTATTTTTAGTAATAACTGTTATCGACGTGACCTGCATTACTTCTTCTTCGATTTTAATACCTTCATGGTGCTTTATGTTATCCCTGACTAGTATTGCTGATCCTCCCCTCGCTTTTTCTGCTGGATGAATTGCATGATAAAGTTTATACCCAGGTATTTTTATATATGATGATTTAACAAAGTGAGTCTCTGATACTAGAAAAATATCTATATTTTCTAACTTCAAGAACATTTCAACTTCTGGGGTGTGGTTGTTTAACCCGTTTGCATTCCAGGTTGCTATTCTGAGTGTTGTCTCTGATACTAGAAAAATATCTATATTTTCTAACTTCAAGAACATTTCAACTTCTGGGGTGTGGTTGTTTAACCCGTTTGCATTCCAGGTTGCTATTCTGAGTGTTGTTCATTTATTCATTTAATTTTTATTGGCGATTGGTTTTAAGCTTTCTATCTGCTTAATTTTTTGGAATATCAATTCGTTTAGGCTGCTTTGTTCATCTAACCGCCTTAGAATTACTTCCATGCAGTTCTTGATACTTTCTAATACTTCCGAGTCTTTGATTGACTCTGAGCCTTTTAGTACTTGTGCGTATGATTTTCCATTTTTCGCGCTGTTAGATTGCTCACACAGTTTCTCTTGGTATCGTTCATTGGATCTACCAGCGTTATTTTGCTTGTTTTGTGATGGCTTGCTCGTTTTATCTCTTATTTTTTGGTAGTTGGACAGCAACTTCGCATCCACGATAGTTTGCTGGATGTTGTCCCTTGCAATTTATGCACTTGGCTATGGTGTCCCTGTTAACTGCACATTTAACACATACTGGTTCACGTGCACAGTAGTTTTGTGTATGGTTAAAACCTTGACACTTCTTGCATTGTGGTATTCTCATCGAGTTTTTCTTTAAAGGTTCAATTTTCACTCTCATATTGAGTATCCCTTTTATATTATAAATTTCTTTTATATTTTCGTTTTGCTCGAAAGTTAACATAAAAAGAGGAAGTCCTCTTTTATATATTGTTTTGGATCCATTTTCGTTGGTTTTTCTTTCTTTTTTGATGATGTTAACAGCATCTAAGATTTTAAGACCTTTACGTGTCAGATCTTCAGTTATATCGTCGACCAAACAAGTGGGATGTAGTCCTCTTGCCATTACCTTGATTGGGCGTTTGTTTTTGTTTTCATATGTAACCCATTGATATTTGTCAATGTTTAGTTTCATTGTTAAATTTCTGTATGCATCAGAGTTTGATGTATTGATCTTCCAGTACCCTATTTCACCAAACTTACAAATTTGTAATTTCATACAAATTTTTACAAAATTTGTGAAAATTTGCATGAAATTACAAATTTGTAAGTTTGGTGAAATAGGGTACAGACATCATTGTTAAGAGCAGTAATTTTGTACTCTTTATCCGTTACCGTTTTCATTATGGTTTGAATTTCCGCATGACTTGAAACACCCGTTACAGTTACTGGCGGTGGCTTTTTCTCTTTCGTTTCTTTTGTTAGAATAACTTTGTCTTTATCAATTGTATGTGCATCTTGCGGTTGACTAGCGCTTGATGGCACATACTCAGGGGAAACTTCAGCTTTCCTCTTTTTATTTTTTTTACTTGGCCTACTCTTTTTCAGTATTCAATTTCTTTCTCTTTGCAATTCCTCTTCATGTGTTAGATACTCAAATACGTTTGTTCGTCTTCTGATATCTTTGCCGATATTTGCAGTCATTTCCGATTCACTTGCTTCTCGACTCATTTCCAGGTCTTGATTTTCTCTTTTTTAAGCAGCAATTTCATTGCTTAGCTTTGATGTTATCTCTTCTATTTTGCTTAGTTTTTTCTTGAGCTCTAAATTTTCTTTTTCTAGATGCCTGAGTCCTTCTCTTTCTTCATAGTCTGGTTGACGTTCTTCACTTTTATTTTCCACTTCATTTGTGTTTATATTTAGCAGGATATTGCTTCTTTCTCTTAAAGGAGATCTAGACGTCTTCCTGCTAAGTTGGAATGGATTTTGCACATCAAGTTGCTTTTTATGATTTGGTTTCAGTACTTGACTACTTTCTCTACTAAGTGAACTTGTATTTGGGGTACCTTCCGATGGTTTACAGTCGCTTGATCTCGCTTGATCTCGCTGGGAGCCTGCTTGCGCACTCCCTCTAGCCGCCGGCACTGGGTTTCCGAAGCCCTGCACCGTAACGTTCGATTCTTCTTCACCTCTCATGGGTGGTTGATAACGGGGTTTGCTCCCCGCACTAAGTTTCATTATAGCCTGCCACCTAGCGGAAAAGACTAAGATTTTCGACCGCCCCTAACATGGAGAACAGACGACGTTTTGTTCCGCTCCATCATGGAGTACAGACGCACAGGGTTCGATTGACTATTTGCTATAATGCTTCACTACTACGAAGGGATTGGCTACCACAACCGTTCGTTCCACATCATATTGCCCAGAGTACGCCCGTATCCGTTGTGGATACTTCGTGGAGGCCGCCAATCCAGTACTCCGATAAAACTTATGAAAATGGTTTCAATTAGCGTGAGAATGATTAATGGTCATCTTTTGGGACACATTGATAAAAGTGGCGGGGTCTACCATACAGCTGCTGACTTTTCACACTTTGTTTTTAAAGTTTGTTGGGAGCATACAGGCTTCATTCATTGATCAATTTTAATGACACTTTGAAAAAAGATGGAAATTTAAATGACAACGAACTGATCAATTTTTGGACTATGTTGAAATAAGTGGTAGGGGGCCTTCTCAACACCTGTTTATTGTGTCACAATTTTTTCAATGTTTGTTGGGAACATACAACATTCGTTTGTGAACGAATTTTGATGACACTTTGGAAGAAGATGCAAATATGTACGATTAGAAACTGATTAGTTTTTGAGCGATATTGAACAAGTGAAACTCAATAACATCTGTACCTGATAATAATCGATTTCGATGAAACTTGGTACTTAAATATTTAATACGGTTCACAACAGCTCTGCATCACAACTTCCGGTTTATTACTTCAGGTTAAAAATTCTTTTTATTTATTCTCGAACAACAGAATTTATGTTTGTTGCGATGCTCTGCTTTCTTTAATATTTACTTCGGTCTGAAAGACCTAAGTATTACATTCATGAGCCAAAAGTGAAATTCTTGCCCGCACCGTTTTGGCATTTCTCGACGATTTAGGACCTACTGATTCTAAAAAAGCAAAAAAAAATGAATGTCTATCTGCCGGCCGGCCGTCACTACCTACGAAATCTAGAAAATCGCTGGAGGGATTATAAAATTTTGAATTCTAATAATAGGTCAAGGGACAGGTCCGAAAAGATGCTGTGTTCGATTACTGTACCGGAAGTGTCTAAAAAATCATTATGTGTGTCAAAAATAGCAAATTTTCATATTTTTGGCTTAAAAAATGTTCATTTTAAGTGATTACGAGTAGGAACATTAAATTTGGAGAAATGGTATGTGAGATCAAAAACTAGGTTTATGCAGTATTAGTTTGTAAAAAAAATATTGTGAAGTGTGTCAAAAAAATGATTTCATTTATTTTTAGATAAATTTTTGGCAAAAAAAAATTAGCTGTTTGTTTACGTAAATATAATTGAACATGGAAATTTTTGAATTTGTTATAGTTTTTTAAATATTTTTGGAATTTTGAAAAAGATTCAATTTTTGATTTTGTAAGAATTTTTGGAATATTTTAAGAATTTTGAAAAATTTCAAATTTTTGATTTTATTATATTTTTTGAAATTTTGAAAAAAGTTTTAAAGTTTTAAAAGTTTTGATATTGTTATAATTTTTGCAATATTTTTAGAATTTTGGAAAAAGTTTGAATTTTTAAGAATTTTTGGAATATTATTAGAATTTAGAAAAAGTTTAAATATTTGTTTTATTCTAATTTTTGGAATATTTTTAGAATTTTGAAAAAAATAAAATTTTTAAATTTTATATATATTTTTGGAATTTTGAAAAAAGTTTCAATTTTTGATTTTGTAAGAATTTTTGGAATATTTTTAGAATTTTGAAAAATTTTAAATTTTTGATTTTATCATAATTTTGGAAAAAGTTACAATTTTTGATTTTGTTATAATTTATGCAATATTTTTAGAATTTTTAAAAATAGTTTTAATCTTTGATTTTGTAATAATTTTTGAAATATTTTTAGAATTTTGTTTGAAAAAAGTTTGAATTTTTGATTTTATTTAGTTTTTACAATATTTTTGGAATTTTGAAAGAAATATGAATTTGCGATTGTGAAATATTGTCTCGAAACGCTAAATGGAGAGGTTTTTGAGTAGTTTGCTGATTGTATCTTTTTTTTACTAAATTATGTAAATTTATAATCTGTTATAATTTTCCGGCAACGTATTGATGTTTCGTGTTAGTTTTGTAATAAATTTCTAAACAGAGATAAAAAATACATGTACTTTAACAAAAAGTTATGTTTGATATACATCGCTGCCCAAAACTAAAAACGATGTCTTCATAAAAGATTTTGCCGAAAATTATATCAAAATTCTTAACCCAGACCGAAGTCTTGATATCTCAGAGCTTGAGATTTCAGCCCCTCCATATTTTATAATTAGAACTACGCGAAATTTATAAAATTGGTCACCCTTTAATTAAAGTATATGATGGATAATATATATTCCAGATCTGTGGTGAAGTCAGCACAGCAGCACACTGATGCATAAGTGTCACAATATTTTTGTGTTGATTTTGAAAGGAATTCAATTTATTTAAAAAAGCAAATACTCTAGTAGGAAGAAGAATTAGAAGAAACTTGGACGCTGCTTACTGAATTAACAAGATTTTGCGTTATAAATAGTTGCATTAACTTCATCGGCTGTAAAAAAATATTTTAACGAGAATTGTGGACTACGAGAAAATAATTTAGTGAACCAGAACCAAAAGCAACGTCAGTCGTACACTCAGAGAATTTTGTTAGTAAATTTAATAACCGCCCGTTTTAAAAATGTGTAATAAGTTATTTTATCAATCTGATAACGATTTTTATTAAAGTAATTGCCACATTCGTTCGATTAAAACATTTTGTTATTATTTTCATAAAAATGTTTATTAAAATAAAAATACGGTCAATATTATTAAAAAAATCACAACGGTTGATTAAACTAATAACCAATTTTTATTAAAATAATGAATTCGGACAGTCAAAAAAAAATCATGTGATTAACGTAGAGCTATTAAAATAAAAACATAAATTATTATTTTTGTAGTTAATTTTAATAACCATTTTATTAGATTAATCATTGACGTTTTTACTTTCAAAACGTAGGTTATTAGATTAATAATAGTATACATTAATCTAACTTTAGGTTATTATTTTTAATAAAGATTAATAAAATCTTGGTAAGAATCACAGTTTATATACAGACGCTAAATAAACAACTTTAAAAAATATTTAAAAGTTTTGTGAAAAGTTAAAAGTGTTGTTAAAAAAATTGAAAAAGTAAGATTCTTTTATTAAATGATAAGAAATTTGATTTAAAACAAAAACAAATAGTTGGCAGGTAAACGAATTCACGTTTGGTATGTGAAACTTTGTAAATTTTTGTGCTGTCTATTTCGTTTTTAAAAAAATTGGTTTTTCAGTTCCTGAAGCAGATTCATCAGAACATGTAGAAATTTTGTTCGATGAATAGAGTAGTTGGGCTGAAATTGAGTCTGCATGGGACAAGACTAAACAACTGAGACTCAGCGACATTTAAAAATTAAAATCAACTTCGGAAATTTTAACCTAATGGGAGCAATTTAAATTACCGCTTGGTTATAAACTGGTAATTAATAATTCAATATTAGTATATTTCAATAACATTTTAATTATAATAATATTCCTTTTAAAATTTTCAGATAGAGATTTATTTCAAAGCGGAAACATTAAAAGCCAGCGATTTTGGTTGTAAATTACCAACATTTATTTAGAAAACTCAGCCCATTTCTTAAGAACAAATTAAAGATGAAAAGTTAAGAGAGATTGTTGAAAAGCTTCGCAATACACAGAATATACGACAGAAAGTAAGTTTTTTAAATTTGTTTTTTTTGGCTCCAAAAACTTGAAAAACAGAATTCCATTCAAATTTTACAGCAACAGAATTTTTTGCGGTCAAATTTGTATGAAATTCTGTTTCTGTTTCTGATGTATTTGAATATCCAACTGTAAGTTAAAAAGTTGTTTTTGGACATGTCATTTGTAATTTTTAGGGTTCCGTTTTTTATACGGAACACTTGGTGAGAGTACAATGTGTTTTTCACATTATGTCGATTATCTCGTGAACCATTGATCCGATGAACTAAAGATTTGAGGTGCTTATAAAACTAACCTATCCACACAAGATAACGGGTTAAAAATAAATAAAGTTGTGTTCGTTTGTTTTACAGAGGTACGATGTAAAGCCTTTGAGAACATACATTTTTTTATCGAGACGAGTAGGGTATTATATGAAAGGGCTTCGCGTTTCAGCATTCCTTAAAAATGTATTTTGGAATTTTACACCTCACCATTTTTCGTATAATTTTGAAAAATGACGTTTTCTCTATGTTTTATTGCCCCGATTAACTCTGACCCTACTTCTGACCCTTAATCGAAAATCTTGAAATATATTTTGAATGATAGAAAAATGTGTAGGTTTTTAATGAAAAATATAGAAAAGTGGCAGATACTCATAACTATATTTATTAAAGGGGTGGGAATGATAAGGGCTAAAAACATCATTTAGAACCAGGTCAAGTGCGGTGTCATTTGAAAGAGCACTTGATTTTAGAATCATTTACATTTTTTTAGAATGTTGCAATGCACAGTTTTTGAATTATTGTCAAAAAAGTGACACAAAAAGTTGGTCCCCCCCCTTGCATTTCGAGCTTTATTAACACAAACATTTGAAAAAATTCACAGAGACAGGAAGTTTGCTATATTTTGAACGAAAATTATAGCGAACTCTCAAATAATTATATTTCTGTGTGTTTGGTGAAAGGGTGAAAGGGGGGTAAAAAAAACTTTTTTGACCCAGCGAGTGGGATGTCATTTGAAAGAGCACCAAATTTAAGAAACATTGCAATATTTTTTATAATTTTGCGATAAACAGTTTTTTAGTTATTGTTAAAAAAGTTTTATTTTAAGTATATGTATACCACCACTACCCTAAGTTTTGACTCTGATTTATAGAAAAAATATTCTCAATTTAAACCATTTAAACTGGCTAAACTGGCTAAATCTTTCTTTAGTTAACATAAACAGCTATGGATAAGATTTAACCTTAATACCGCATTTACAGCGACATAGCAAATTAGTAGATGTAATTTAAATCAGTGCTATAAACATTTTTTATTTTAAGAGCTTGCAACTAATTTGAGATCTAGTTTTACTATCTAGTAAATAATTTTCAAATTAATATTGACGTAGTAAACACCATTGCAAATAAACAATTTTGATTTCTACACCGTTTCCTGTTCCTAAAAATTTTAAATTATCAAATTTCTTTTCTCCGTCAAATATTTTTCAACAATCAGAGAAAGAACTTGAGGAATGGTCTAGTTATCATATTTTTATTGCTTTTTTAAAAGTTTGACAGATAGTGTATTTCTAGGGTGGATGTAAAACTTCTATTATTTATACTACATCTCCCCTTTTCAAATATTACTCATTTTCTATATAATATTTAATTCATCTAGTTCCAAATAAATTCAAATAATAAACCTAATTTTATAACTATACAACAAATTCATTTTAATTTTTTTTTTTTAATTCAATACTATTTTAGATTACTTATATTAGTATTACTTATTTATTTATAATAATAATTTACTTTAATAATTATTTCAAAAGATATTACCAGTCACCCGTAATTATGAAAAACTGAACCATTTTATCTTTTCCTTAAATCTTTTGCGTTTCGGCGCAAAACTGTACTATCAGATTCCAACTGAATCCAATATGAACGCGGTGTACTATGAGCAGAATCGATGTGAGCCTTTTCCCACCCTAGCCTTGGTAAATGTACCCATATCTTTTCCCCCTGTACAAAATGTTGTTCTTCCCTAACACCTTTACTATCATAGTAATGTTTATTTCTTACATTTTTATATTTTAAATTGTTTCTGATAGACGGAACAACTGAAGGTTCAAACAGTTCTTTTTTACACGGTAAATTTGATCTTGTCTGCCTACTCATAAGGAGCTCAACAGGAGATGCTGACACATCTTTAAGTGGCGTGTTACGGTACTCCAACAAAGCCACCCATAATTCACTTTTTGACTCATAACATTTTTTTATCAAATTTTTTGCAATTTGTACCGCTTTCTCAGAAAAACCATTAGATTGAGAATAGGTTGGACTGGTTGTTACTAATTTTATATCAAACATCGTTAAAAATTTTTAAATTCAAAAGAATTAAACGGCACATTATCTGAAATAATTTTACGTGGTATTCCATGATTAGAAAAAACCGTTTTCAATTTTGTAATTAAGGTAGATGCACGCTTTGAGTTTATCAACAGTATATCTAGATAACGTGAATAATAATCTGATAAAATTAAGTAACTTTTCCCTGCATATTCACAAATGTCTAATCCAATTGTTTCAAATGGTAACTCTGGAATTTCATGTGAAATCATAGGTTGTTTAATATTTTTATTTCTATATTTTTGACAAATATTACAGCCTACTATTTGTTTCTCAATATCTTCACCTAATCCAGGCCAATACACCAATGTTCTTGCTCTACTTCTTGTTTTATCTATCCCTAAATGCGATTGGTGTAATAATTTTAAAACATCCCATCTTAATGATTTTGGTATAATAACTCGATTATTCATAAACAATAAACCATCATCAATAACTATGTCGTTTCTATAACGAAAATAAAACTTTAATTCATCATTTAAAACTTGTTTACTAACAGGCCAACCATCAAACAACATTTCTTTGAGTTTTTTTAAACACGGATCATTTTCTGTTTCTCTTTGATATTCTAATTTCTTTTCATTACTCATATTTATTGAATGTACTAACTCGTTTAAATCATTCATTTCTCTTAAGGAACATACATTAAGTTTAATGAATATTTCATCAATCTCAATTTCATACGTTGCAGACGAGCTGAAGGTATTTTATCTAACTCTTTTTGCATGATACTAATCAAAGGCTTATGATCAGTTCGAACATTTACATTTCTACCATATATATAGTAGTGAAATTTCTGACATGCAAAAACTACTGCAAGAAATTCCTTTTCTATTTGAGCATATCGAACTTCTGCATCTTTTAAACTGCGAGAAGCAAAGCATACTGGTTTGCCTTCTTGCATTAGACAACACCCTAAACCATATTTTGAGGCATCGGTTTCTATGGTGATGTCTTTTGATACATCAAACGTTTTTAACGTTGGTGCATCAGTAATTATTTCTTTAATTTTACTTAAACATTCCGTGTGTGAGGGTTGCCACTCAAAAATAACGTTTTTCTTTAATAATTCGCGAAAAGGTTGTGATACTTCTGCAAGGTTTGGAACAAAATTTCTCACATAATTGATCATACCTATTAATTTTTGTAAGTCTTTCTTATCCGTAGGTGGTTCTATTTTGTTAATTGCTAACATTCTATCTGGATTACATGAAATCCCTTCTTCTGATATAACATGGCCTAAATATTTTACTTGTTGTACTCTATATTGTAATTTACTACCATTAAATTTTATATTTCTTTCGCGAGCTCTATCTGTAACTAATTTCAAAATTCTATCATGTTCATCTAATGTATTTGCAGCTATTATCACGTCATCTATATAAACAGAAACTCCATCGATACCATCAAAATTTCTTTCATTATATTTTTGGAAAACTTCCGGTGCGATTTTAATACCAAACGCTAATCCTTTAAACGAGTAACACCCAAATGGTGTACTAAATGAACACAGCGTGCTCGATTTTTAATTTAACTTTACCTGCCAGTACCCTTCTTTGAGATCTAAAACAGTATACCATTTTTTGTTATTTAATTTTGCCGCTACTTCAGTGAACGATGGAATTATATAGCTTTCTTCTTTAATTGCTTTGTTTAAATCTTGAGGATCTAAACAAAGTCTTAATTGAACATTCGACTTTTCAACTATTACTAAATTTGATACAAAATCTAAAGGCTCATTAACCTTTACAATTATTCCACGTTTGACCATGCGATCTAATTCCATTTTCACCGGTTTCATTAAAGATAGCGGTATTCTTCTAGCTGGCTTAATGCTGCCTGTTGTTCCTTCTTTCAGTTCAATATTAAAATTATCTACAAAACATCCTCATTGATCATCAAATATATCAGCATTATCATTTAAAAATTTATCTTTACAATTCGAAATTTCATTAATTCTTTTAATTAAATTTAAATCTGAACAACCCGCTAAACCCAGTATTGGAACTGAATTTGTATCAATAATCAAAAATTTTTGAACCGATATGTCATTATTCGACATACACACACATTCTGCAAAACCCAAAACATTTAATTTCGCACCACCGTATGCTTCAACTGCATTACTACATTTTATAATTTTTAAATTTTTAATTTTATTTGCATACCTTAAGGGCAACACATTTGCCTCAGCTCCCGTATCTAATTTGAAAGTAACAATGCTGTCATTTATTTGAATTTTCTGATACCATGATTTATTGCTTAAACTAATAATTTCATTTGACATGGCATTAATTTGTAAAATGTCATCATGATGTTGAAATTTTACCTCTTGTATTTTTTTTAATGTACATTTAATCGCATAATGGTTCAGCTTTCCACAATTATTACACATTTTGCCAAAAGCAGAACATTGTTTTACCCCATGAAAAAATCCACAAAATCTACAATTAAAAGCGTAATTTTTATTTTTATTTCTAAAATTATTATTATTTCTAAAATTATTGCTATTATTATATCTAAAATTATTTTGTTCCCTATTGTTATTAAATCTCTTTATATTTGAATGCAATTGATTTTGTTGTTGTTGTCGGTGTACTGTATTATTTTGTTTTTTAACTGTATTTACACTCACTTTACCAGTTTTACCATACTCACTCTGTTGATCATTGTTTCTATTCACCGTTTGTTCTATACTGTTAATGCTTGATCCACCTGCTTGCATGTTGCCTGATTGTTGTGTTGTTACCTCTGATGCTCGGGCTATATTGACAGCGTTGTCACAAATTAAATTCTCAGTTTCCAGTAATTTCTTTTGCAAATTTTTGTCACATACACCTAACACGATTCTGTCCCGCAGCATTCTGGCTTCATCTTCAAAATTACAAGTACGTACCAATTTACGTATGTCCATAAAAAAATTATCAAATGGCTCGTTATTAGCTTGATAACGACTGTGAAACTTGTATGTTTCGTAAACTTCATTGGTCTTTGGTTTACAGAACGATTCGAACGCCTTGACAACATTGTCATACTTATCTTTTTCGTCAGCTGGTAAATTGAACGAATTAAAGACTTCAATGGCATCAGGACCTATTGTGTTAAGGAAAATGGCTACCTTAACTGGTTCTGATTTCTTCGACAACTCAATTGCCGTGGCAAAAATTCTAAAATTTTGCCAAAAAACTCGCCAATTTTCTGAAATATTTCCATTCAGAATCAATGTGTCAACCTTTCTCACATAATCCATACTTTTCCTTTCAATAAACACTGTTTTTGGTGGTCTACCACGAGGTCTTTTCACTTCACTTTTGTATTTTTCCTCACCTCTGATTCTTCCCATAAAATATAAAAATAATCTAACAATATACAACTTCACTTTCTTTTTAATTTTTTGATAATATATAACATATTTATATATATATTTTTATCCTCAGCGCCATGTATTATATGTTAAAAATGAAACACATGCGAATTAAATAATTTATGACTTATTTATTATAATTCCAATCAACAACTGCACTAAGCTAAAAGTTCTATCTATATCAAAATTAATAAAAGTACAGTTATCAATATTAATTAATGTGAGAAATAGGGTGGATGTAAAACTTCTATTATTTATACTACAGATAGCAATTTAAACTAAACTAAATTAAAATATGTTTTTGAGATTAAAAGATTTATTTTGCAATCTACGCTGTAAACTCATATTAAATATGACAAGATGCAAATTAATATACTATCTACTAGTTTGCTATGTCACTGTAAATGCGCTATAAGTAACAATTTTTGTGTCATTTTTGATCAATGTATAGTAGAATTTTTTTGCCAGCGAACACGAAATTTGTTTGTTATGCGCATATTGTTTGCACATGCGCATATTGTTTGCACATTCAGTGTCTCGATTAAAATATTGAAAAAAATTATTAGGGTCCCATTGAAATGGACAAAAAAAAAACACAAAATAATAAATTACTATTGAAATTCAACCAATTATAATAGAAAACCAAAAACTAGTAAAAATATTAATGATTTTGTAGGCATCGGTTATGGGTCATATCATAGTATCGGTCATATTCGTCCCTGTATGGAGTACTGCTGTCAAGTTTGGGGTGCTGCCTCTGTTTCCATCTTGGCCCTCTTGGACTCTGTTCAAAAGCGAGCTATACGAATTGTAGGTGATCGAACTTTGACATCACAACTTGATTCCCTACAACATCGTCGCACTGTTGCTGACCTCGTTGTTTTTTACAAATATCGTCATCAGCAGTGCTCAGATGAAATCAGCGGCATCATGCCTCAAACTTATTCTTACCCCCGTTCCACTCGGCAATCGGCTGCCGCAACCAGTGAAACGGTAAAGATCCCGCGCTGTCATACTGGCAGATCGCAGAGAGACTTCTTTGTCCGAACTGCGTACAAATGGAATAGTTTGCCGGAACACTTAGTCTCAGGTGGCTTCAACCCACAGATGTTTAAAAAAAGCGTTAATCTACACCTCAGAACGCCAGTTGTTGTGGGACCCAGGTCTAGACCTAGGTCTTAAAAGGTATTTATGTGTTGTTGTGACACATATTCTAAACCCTATTACACAACACATTTTATTAAAAAAAAAAAAAAAAAAAAATGTAACAAAATTTTGATAATTAAAAATAATTATAATAAAAATAACGACGCCTATGGAAACAAATATCACAACAAACAAATGGTACGAACTAGAAGTAAAAATTTAACTAATATAATTGTTTTGAAAACAAATTTATCCCAAAATAAATAATACATATCTGTTTTACTTTTTGTCTCATCTTTTATCTCTTGCTGCGTCGTATCTGTCAAAAATTCGCGGGCAAAAAAATTCTACATAGATGTGATTGACATTTACTATTGACGTCTACGATTAAATATTTATTCTGTTATGCGTCAATAGTCTGGCGATATAAAGACTTTACAACACAACTTTATGTCATTTATTTTTGATATTGTGTTCTTTTACATTCACGGAACCCTTGGCGAGCGAATTTTATTCGCACTTGTCCGACTTTTTTTGAGTGAAAACAATTACACCTATTCAATGTTAGAGTCTGTTATAATATAATTATTTTTCTGTTTTATATTATTTAGATGGTATTCTGCTATCAACTATGTATTTACTGCACAGGATTCTCCGTCCAACCAACAAAGCTTGAGATTCGAGATTCTCAAAACAGTTTGGCCATTATAGGTGAAACTTTTAAAAATGTTGAAGAGATATTACAAAAGTATTTGGATCAAAAATTACCAATTCAGCCTCTTTTGTTAATTACTGGATCTAGAACTAAGCCAATACTAGTATGTTTTGATAATGTACGGTATGAAGTTTATACATCATGGAAAGCAGTTGATGTGCGCTTCAAAATATTTTATTTATTCAACTTAAAATATCCGCAATCAGCAACCAATTTTGGAATTTTATCCAAAAGTATTTTTATACATTGAAAGGCGAAAAAGAAATAGCACATTATTCGATCAATTTGTTGATTGATTGGTTAAATTAAAATCAATAATATATATTATTAGTTTAACTATTTTTTCTTTTAATTTTTGTCACATATAAATTTAAAAATACTTTAAAACAAAATTATGAATTATTTTAAAATTAAAACTGTGATATATTAATACTTTAAAATTAAATGAAAATAATTGAAATATGTATATAAAATTGTTAATAAAAAATTTGTGTTCTCTTTTATTTAAAAGTGTAAAATATAATTTCCATTATTAATTTAATAAGTTCCATTATTAATTTAATAACATCTAATTATTAATTTAATAAGTTCTATTATTAATTTCAAAGCATCTTATTATTAATTTAATAAGAACCTTTTATTAATCTAATTAGATTGTATTATTAATCTGATAATATAATATTATTTTAAAAACAACTTTATTATTCTAATAATATATGTCATTTATCCAATGGATACCTAATATGAATGTAATCCATTATGTTATTAATTCAATAAGAATTTTTATAAATATAAAAGCGGTCGTTTTTAGATTTAAAATTTAAATTTTTTTTGTTAGTAAATATTACGAACAAATAATATTAGTTTAATAATGTCTGTAATTACGAAATTAGTGAAAATAATCACAAGTTGTGATTAGCTGTATAATAATCACCAAATTATTAATCTAATGGCTATTTTGATAGTTTTTAATAACAGAATTCTCTGAGTGTAGTTCATGATATTACATCAAACATTGATTGTTAAACTGTGGCACATTTCAACAAAGTGGATTTGTTAGAATTGAAGTATCAGTTATTGGTTTGATCAGCGGGTGAAGAGAGCTGTCAGACAGATGTTAGACAATCATATTAGCTCATCTTTTCTACAATAAACACATAAAGCTCAATCTTTCTTTTATTTTTACTATATTATTTCTTTTTCTATATTGTTATTTATATATATACATATATATATATATATATATATATATATATATATATATATATATATATATATATATATATATATATATATATATATATATATATATATATATATATATATATATATATATATATATATATATATATATATATATATATATATATATATATATATATATATATATATATATATATATATATATATATATATATATATATATATATATATATATATATATATATATATACTAGCGGGACCCGGCGTGCTTTGCTACGCCTATAAAAAAGTTTGTGCGCGTACATTTTGTAGAATTAGCAAAAATAATTTCAAAGAGTCGGAATAAGAATAGAAAGCGTATTTTTTAATTTTTCCGTTTGGGAAATATGAATAACAGAGAGCATTAGCATTCTAGCTGATCAATCTAGATGGATTGAGAATCGAACGGCATGTCAAAGTTTGAAAGTGATTGGTAAAGAGTTTTGGAGAAATTTTTAAGCTTGTTGTCGAATTTCCAATTCGATTAGCATTCGCACTATTAATAAGTCACAATTCCAAACAATGTCAATTTGTGGGCTGGACCTAGAAACCTCGTGCTTTTCGTCAATTATATGTTGCGTGTTCGAGGGTTGGAAAACCTTCAAGTTTTATCGTATATGCCCCTGAAAATATTGCAAAAATTATAACAATATCAAAATTTGAAACTTTTTACAAAATTTCAAAAATTATAAAAAAATCAAAAATTCAAACTTCTTCAAGTTCTAAAAATATTCCAAAAATTCTTACAAAATCAAAAAGGGAAGCTTTTTTCAAAATTCTAAAAATATTTATAAAATTCAAAATTCATAAATTCAATTTGTTTTCAAAATTATAAAAATATTAACAAAATTAAAAATACAAACTTTTTTCAAAATTCCAAAAATTATAATAAAAACAAAAATTTAAACTTTTTCAAAATTCTAAAAACATTCCGGAAATTCTTACAAAATCAAAAATTTAAACTTTTCCAAAAATATTGAAAAAATTTAAAATTCACAAATTCAAATTGCATGTTCAATCACATTTCATGACATACAAATAATTAATTTTATTTTTTTCCAAAAAATTGGGTAAAAATTAAATGAAACATTCTTTTGACACACTGACAATATTTTTTTGACAAACTTATAATGAAATAATCTACTTTTTGATCTCACATACGAATCCCGACTATCAAGATTTCTTTAAACTCAAGGTTACTACTCATTATCACCTAAAACTACCGTTTTTAAGCAAAAAATATGAATATTTACTTGTTTTGACACTCTTGACGATTTTTTTGACACACTTCTGGTACAGTTATCGAACATATCATCCTGACGGCTATTTTAATTGAGTGTACCTGTTTTTAGAAATAAAAATTTTTGAAATCCTTTCAGCGGTTTTCTAGATTTCGTAGGTGGTGACCGACGACCGACCGGCAGACAGATATACATTTTTTTTTTGCTGTTTTAAAATCGTTATGACCTGAAACGTTGAGAAATGCCCTAAAAAGTGGGGGTAAGAATTTCACTTTTGGCTCGAGAATGTAATACTTATGTCTTTCAGACCGAAGTAATTGAAAAAAATTGTATTCCCGAACAGTTTCGTTTAATAGCCAAAAAATTCAAGTTATACAATACAGCCACTATTATTGATCTCAATGAATTGGAGGTAGAATGTTGATCAGAATTGATAATCGCTGACAAATGTTATCTACAAATATATTGTAGGTGGTACGAAGTTCACCGAGTGGGTCTTCTAGTAAAAATTTGTAATTTTAATTTAAATCAGTGCTAATCGGTGTACAATATTTTTAGTTAACCTGTTTTTTGCTAATACAATAAGATTTGCTGATTTACCCACACGTGAGCATGCAACATATAGTTGCCCATTGGAGAAACATGGATTTGCCAAGTCCAAGCCACAAATGGACCTTGTTTGTCCTTGAGACTTATTTATGGTCATAGCGAAAGCCAAACGAATAGGAAATTGAAGTCTTTTGAATGGTATTGGAGAATCTGATGGTATCAATGGAGAATCTGATGGTATCAACTTTTTATTATTATTTTTTAATATCAGCACAATGCTTTAAACTGTAGCTAGCTTCATTCTTTATTGATCATGAGGAAAAAGTTAAGAAATTTTAAACTTTTTCATTGAGAATAGTTATTTGTTTAACTAGGCAGCAAAGTAGTAGATTGACTGCCGCGGCTGATAGTTCATAGCCGAGCGAGCGAGGCTAGGAATTCAGCCAAGGCAGTCAATCTACCTTGCTGCCGAGTTGAACATATAATTTTTTCTCCGATTAATTACAGAGATATGTAATTTAATAATTATTACTTTAAAAATAAAGCAAAATTTTAAAAATGAAAAAAAAAAATCGATTAAAAAAATTTTTTTTTTAATCGCAATATCTGTTTATTTCTATGAAGTCTAATTATTTTGCTGCCTAGGCAGCAAAGTACTTGCTTTGCTGCCTAGGCAGGAAAAGTTCCACTTTGCTGACTGAAATAAGTCTGCAAAATTTATATTTGCTGTCTATCGGAGAAAAAAATATATTTCAAAAATAAATTTTTTTTCCTCACAATAAATTTTCATACAAACTTGGTAAAAGTAATTTCATTGTGCATGCACTGTAATGTTTTTATTATACCAGCTGGATTATACCAGCTGGACTATTGGCAAACCAATTTTAGTTTTGTTCCTGCAAATTTTTAAAACAAATTTGCTTTTTATCTCTTATTTTATTTTTATTTTCCCTATCCTATCACGAAATATTGGCCTATGTCATATTTTATATGTGATAGGATTTATGGTTTAGTTATCCATTATTTAACAAAAAAATATATAAAAAAAAAACAGATTTGCGTCCATTAACATCCTTTGAACGCATGTTGTTGTGGGACCTTGGTCTTAAAAGGTTTTTATGTGTTGTTGTGACACATATTGTAATGCCTACTACACATCACATTTTATTAAAAAAAAAAAAAAAAAATTCAAAAGTTTTCAGGAGTTTTCATACTGTTCGCATTTTATAAGATTTGAGCAATGATTTAAGTTCAAAATATTCTTTTTTATAAAACTTTAACCAGCTCTTGCATCTTTGCATTTTCTTTAGAATGATTATGGTAGCAACTAATTTTTAAAAACACAAATAAAAACCCAAATCCAAAGAGATGTATATCGCTTAAAACTTCTAAACATAAACATTATTGATCCCAATTCTTCTTTGAAACACGAACTGGTGCCTGTAAAGTTGAATAAACCTAAAAAATTAGATTTACGTTAACACAATATATTATATAACCTTTAAAACTTTATTCATTATGTATTGAAAAAATATTAGGTCAAAAATGTTATATTTGTTGTTAATTGTGTTTAGAATTGAACACAAAAAAAGTTCAAACAACTGGAATTAAAGCTATTATAATGGTGAATGATCACGAAAATGAATTATATTCAGCTTTTTATTATAATTTAAAAGCTTAACTGTTTTACAATAAAACTAAACGAAAACTAATACTAAAAGTTTTTTTTCTAATATAAGTTTATTAGTGATTTTAATTGCTGATACCTGAATATGTAATTTATAAATACTAATAAATAAAGCGTAGAACTTAATATTTATGTTTATATGTACATTTATGTAAATCTGCTGAACAGTATTTTCCCATTTTCATTGATAGTTCCTAGATTCGTTCTACCACTCACTGCACAAAAGTTCTTGCAACCAAGGGCTCATCACACTCTTGTTGGTAGCCGCTGGTAACTGAAATTAATTTTATGCTACGTATTTATTGTGAGATCCCAACGATCTCTGCCTCTCTCCAAAGCTTGAACGTCACACCAGTACAGCCAACTTTTCGAGCCCAACAATACTGAACATGGAAAAAAGTAAAACCGCAAACACATTTCATTCGGCTCTACATCATAACTAAAAATCACTCGAGCCCAAAATAATTGATTTCGTAACAGACACAATAAAAACCGACGTTTGTTCTTTTAAAGGAAAGAAAAAACAATTGTCAATTAATTGCCTTAATCATTTCCTATAAAAGTGAAAATCATTGAATGGCAACAAATTTACATTATTCTTATCCCTCTAATCCATAATCGTACAACTATCTTCCATTAAAAACTATAATTAATTCAATTCAAATAAATAAAAATAATTGTACATGACAATTTTCAATAGTGGTTGTGTGCTTGTTGCCCATTAATTCAAAACAATGAAATATTATTTGAAGAAAATTTTCTTTTATTGGAATTAAGGAAACGGAAAAAAAGGAAATTTTATGCGTCTGAAAATAATTTTATTCCTTTTAGTTTTTATAATATTGTTTTTATACCTTTGACTTTTAGGTTTAACAGAAAAACACTATGTTTGAAACTACAAAAATATTTAAATATGTTTGGTTAAAACGGAGGGAAGACCCTTAATTATATTAAATATTGATTAATTTTTTGACTGTTGACATTTTATTGATATTGTTTGCAAATTTGGCTTATGGTAGTGCGTCATTGAATATGAAAACTGCTAGTTATGCTTTAACTCCCAAGCTATAGTAACGAATAACCAGCAACTTTAACTTGTTCCGAAATAAAAACCATAATTTTACATATAATAATAATTCATTTTTAAAACGTCATAATTTGTAAGTCGCGACACGATACAATCAAACAACCATTTTCTTGTCCCAGAAACAAGGACCATAACTTTAAGATTGTTTTCTATTTATGTCCAGTTTTTTTTAAATTTAAGTAGTTGTAACACAACAAACAAACAAATAACAAACTTCTTTTGTGCAAAAAACTTGGCAATAAACATATTTGTTTTTATATTAAATTTTTTTTCCACAATTTAAAATAAAATTTTCCGTTATGAGATTCAAATACGACTTTTGGCACCAGCTAGCTAAGTAATTGCTTTATGAATCAACAACCATAATTTTAAATGAAATATTAGCTAAGTTAAATAAGTTCAAGCGACACTTAGAAACATTAAAGATCAGATGTTGTGCAGGCACCTCACCCTTTAAATTCAATTTCATTCATTCGATTCATTTAATTCATTCAATTCATTCAATTTCTTCAATTCATTCAATTCATTAAATACATTTAATTCATTCAATTTATTCCATTCACTCAATTCATTCAATTCAGTCAATTTATTCAATTCATTCAATTCATTCAATTCATTCAATTCATTCAATTCATTCAATTCATTCAATTCATTCCATTCATTCAATTCATTCAATTCATTCAATTCATTCAATTCATTCAATTCATTCAATTCATTCAATTCATTCAATTCATTCAATTCATTCAATTCTTTCAATTCATTCAATTCATTCAATTCATTCAATTCATTCAATTCATTCAATTAATTCAACTCATTCAATTCATTCAATTCATTCATTTCATTTAATTCATTTAGTTCATTCAATTCATTCAATTCGTTCAATTCATCCAATTCATTCAATTCATTCAATTAATTCAATTCATTCAACTCATTTAATACATTCAATTCATTCAATTCATTCAATTCATTCCACTCATTCAATTCATTCAATTCATTCAATTCATTCAATTCATTCCATTCATTCAATTCATTCAATTCAATCAATTCATTTACTTTATTCAATTGATTTTATTTATTAAATCCATTCAATTCACTCAATTCATAATTCATTTATTCATCAAATTGTACATAATTATATAGCATATATTAAAAATATAAATAAACTTAAAATATTCTGCAACAAAACTTTGGCTTACAAAACATTCCTAACTACCTTAAAAAAGATTAAATGTTTAGTCAACTTTTATGTGATGCTGGCTTTTTATTAACTGTTTTTCAGAAAACATAAATTAGAGTTTTGATAACGTGATTTATAATTCGGTAGATAAAAATAAACTTTTCGGATAGTTAGTTCTGATAAATGAAAATAATTTGGTCATTCCAAAGAAAATTAATGTTTGTTTCAGGTAAAAATACAGATGTTATCCAAATACAAAATCAATGTGTACGAGTATATAAATGAAACAAAACTTTTGGACAAAAGCTTAATTTAGAAAGGATTACAAAGCTGTTTTTTTTTTCATTCAAAACTAAAACGGAAGCAAACAAAAAATATAGAAAAAGAAAAAGTTTATAATTAGTTTTAAAGATTTTCTGTTGAGCACAATCGTAGAGACTCGAAAACGATGTTTAATTACTTTCTTTACGATAGCATATAAAATCCATTTTCATGCCGGTTTGACCAACGGTGAAAGTGAACTTTTCTCTCTAGTAGAAAAACTTTTTTACTCAAAAACAAGTTGCTATACTATTTTCATGAAATTTGCAAAGTATTTAAATCCAAGCAAACATTATAATAGTATATTTTGCCACAAGAGATGAAAACACAATTTTTCGTGAATGAACTTTTGTTCACAAGAAGCACAAAAATGGCTTTCATTTCCCATAGGAATCAGGAAATGCCATTTTTACGATGGTAAATCTAAACGATATTAATTATAACTGACTAAATTAGAAAACCACAACATATGCATTCAAAATTTATATTGTGTTTCATCACGATTGCTTTGATTTAAAGACTGTAAAATTACATGAAAATATCAAAGCAAATACAATATATTATAAGGTGAAAAAGCTTTTCTATGCTAGAGAGAAAAAGTTCACTTTCACAGGGGGTTTAACCTAAATGAAAATGGATTTCTCTTATGAATTTCCAATTATCCAAATGGGGTGGGCTTACCTATGCATATATGCCTGCTTTTTGTATTATCATATAATAAAATATTTTGTATATACTGATTATCGTCTGATATTGTTGAAGAAATTGTAACACAATTTTCATCTAATGAATTAGAATATTTTAAACTAAAACTAAATGGCCCAAAGCGGACAAACCGAGGGTTTTGCATACACGATTTAACACAAATTTAAAATAAAAATTGGAACATTTACATACTGAATTTTGTATTATTTTGTTAAACCAGAAGAAGACTAGCCATCCAGTTTGCATACATCATTATCGTTGATTCTTTTTAACAGAAAAATCAAATCGTGAACTAGTAATATAATGTTTTCACTAATAGAGAAACGGATAGAGAAGAATTCTGGTAAATATTTCAAATATTTTTGCGCAAAAGATAGTGGTACGGTACAAGAATACTTAATTATAAAACTCGATAAAATCTTATTATTCAACTAAACTAAACGATTGTCGGCTGTCGAATGTGACTTGGAATCTTAGGGGATTTAAGGAATGTTTCACTATTAGGTTTACAAGTAACATATTATTTTACCCTTATATTTTTTATCACAAAATAAATTTTTAAAAAATTTAGCGAAATAAGTTGAGTTAGTTTCACTTTTTTTATGATTTCCATTGCTGTTCTTAATTTTATCCAATTTTATATAATATAAAACGAAATAAGACATAAAAGAAAATTCAACACAAAAAACAACAATAAAAAAAGAAAACCTACATTTACAAATTTTACCATAATATCAGATACTAAACGCTAGGAGGGGAAAAGTTAGTAAGTTTCTCTGCTATAATAAAAGAATATTTCGTGTGCTAGTTGATCTTATCAAGAATTAATAATGATGTCTCTATTAGTAAAATTTCTATTGAATACATTAATATTAATAGGACCATAGAATAACGGAAAAAGATATGGCTTACGTGTTGTTGTCGGTTACAGGTCAGAATTTAGTCCAATCGCCCGGAACCTGGGGACTGGAGTTATTCAACAAATTCGGCTGGAAATTTTTTTGCCTCCTTGTAAGTAGAGCATTCAAATCCGACTATTCGAGTATTCGAATATCCGATTAATGTGGGTATATTTTAAGTATTCGTTATTCGAATATTTATACGCGAATATTCGAATATTTTTTATCTCCCAAAATATAATGGTTTTCCATCCCTTCATATCTTTTTCCAACTTCGAAACTAAGAGTAAGAAATTTCCATATTTTAAGGGAAATAATTTTATTACAAAAAGTTTTTGACGTATAAACTCCGCTTAATATTGCAGTCAAAGAACTAAGCAAAAATTCAACAATTATGACAACCGAAGGCATATGCAAATTCTTATTTACTTCTCTAACGGAACTGAACAGTGATTTAAGAAAAATCTTACTCCACGAAATCAGAAAACTAATGGATCAGAAAAGAAACAAAACAACCTTATTTCTATATATGTATTGACACTGGAGTTATACCACAATCGAACGAATATTTTGATTACACAAAGAAAACTACTGTGAAAACTTTCCTTTCTCGCCTCCTCAGCCTTCAAAGATGTACCAGATCCTAGCGATGAAAACAGTAATAACCATGGTTGCAGGTATCTGGTAATATAAATGACGCACTTGCAGTCAACAATCAAAGTAAAAATATATTGCAACAAAAGCTGCAACCAGCGATTAGCTCAATTACTGATTTCACGATATGAGATACAGTAACAGTGGTAATGAAAATCGCGGTTAATGGTTTAAAAAAACATTTTTGTTATTTAAACTCGTTCAAAATAAGAACAGATAAATTAGACAATTTGAATAATGCTCTAAAATTTATACATCTAAACGCACTTCTCTTTTTTAAATGCATATTTCAAGAAAATAAATAAAATAAAATGCATATGTTAAACCTGTTTGATTTTATTCATAGTTCTTAGTACTTCTTTTACTATTCGAATACTAACCGAATATTCGGATATTTAAAGAAAAAGTTATTCGATATTCGGATAACTCAAAATGTCGAATAACTGAATGCTCTACTTGTAAGCGATATAACTCGTAAATAGTGCACTTTAGGGTACTGGTGCCATGGAACGTTCTTGTTCCTTAAACGTTTTTCTATAATTTAAAATTAAAAAACAAAAATGTTTGGTTGCAAATTTTTGCCAAAAACTGCGAAAAAATGTCTAAAAAACGATATTACTTCGGTCTGAAAGACCTAAGTACAGTCAACCCTCCTACAACGCGACAGATACGTTCTAAGAAAATGTCGCGTAATAGGAAATCGCGTTGTGAGAGACATGAACTCTGTAGAAAAAAGGGGTTAGGTTCCAAGTATAAAAAACTTGATTTAAATTAATAAAATGAAACTTCAATGAGTTAATATTTAAGATTTTTTTAGAAATGCTTCAATGAAGTTGTAATAAATTAATAAAAATCAACAAAATAGTTCACGTTTTTAAAAATTAAGTCCTAAATAAAAATTCAAATTTATAAAACTTAAAATATAAAAAAATATGTTGATTTTTTTGCAATTTAGCATTTTTATGCAAATTCTTCATTCATTCTTGTACCATTCTTGCTGGTGCTATATCCAGAATCTGTACTACTAGAACAAGGAATAGGCTCGTTAGCTCTTGCAATCATTTTCGGCTTGGTCAAAATCAGTTATTAAGGATTGTTTTCTTTTGTAAGTAATTCTTTATAAATTTCGTCATAAGCAGACTGGCAGATTTCTAAATTTCTTTTAAATTTTTGAGCTCTTTCCTCCAGTGGATCAATCTCTAAAAAAAAGTTGTGCGTGGAGTCCCTCCGCGCGGAAGAAGTGAAACTTTGTAATGTGGAAATAAAAACATATTAAATTCTTTTAAAAGTCATTAATTATTAGTGAACTCATACTGTTCATATTCTTTAAGACAAACTTTATTAACATCGCTTACAATTCACAATTGATCGCATCTTTTAATTATCATTTTCGAGTGGCGAAAAATCCAAATCTATATTTACAATGGGATTATGATAACTAGAGTAAGATACGAAATGTTTGAGTTCTATTTTTTCAATATTTCTTGCAAAAACTGCATTTTTTCTCGTTTAAAATATTTCAACTTAAAATGATAAGAAAATGAGTGTTCTATCAGGAGTCTTCTATCAAAATAAGTATAAAATGGGGTTTTTTTATAGAAGACTCCTGATAGAAGACTTCTGATATTGTCAGATGTCAGGTTATTGTTTAAATATCATAAAGTTATATGAAATAAGAAAATGAGACTTCTTTCAGGAGTCGTCTATCAAAATAAGTTGCAAATGGGTTTTTTTTGATAGAAGACTCCTGATAGAAGACTCCTGATATTGTCAGATGTCAGGTTATTGTTTAAATATCATAAAGTTATATGAAAAAAAGAAGCGTTAAATATTTTTAGCGCAACATTTTTTGGAAGTCGCATTAGAAGTTTTACTTCAATAATTCGTTAACTGCTTCGCCATATCTAAACCTTTTTCTGAACCTTTTATAGTAAATTTCTAGGATTTATCTCCATCATTTGATATATTTTCAGAATTACTTTCTTCAATCAGCAGTGTATTACTGACTATTGCAACCAAATCTGCTTCGTTTATTTCATCCTCCGTAATTAATTCTTGTACATCGCCCAATGTTATTTCATCGAACTCATCGCGTTCGATTGCATGAGCAATATTCAGTATTTTTCCAAAAACATCCCGAGATGGCTCAACACCACTTCTTTGATTTACCATTTCCGGTAATAAATAATAATACTTTACAACAAGTATTTAACGTGGAATGGCTCATTCCTTTAATTGACGCAGCAACAATTTCAACACAATCCGAAATTAAAAACTGATTTCAAACATCGCTGATTGGTATTATTTGTGGTGTCTATTTTGTCTAAAATTAATTGAAACAACTTACGGATACAAATTGATTTGAAATTCGCTATGATCCCTTGATCCAAAATCATTAAATAAATTAGCAGTCATACATGTCCTTTTATTGGCCCACCAATACACATGAACGCTGTTTTTGTTACGCCCTTTTAACGTGTAACGTTCGCAATATTCGCAAAACAATAATAAAACCAAATTCATCTTCGTTTTCTAATTCAATAAAAATATATTTCATTGGTTTCCGTTCATTTTTACATTAATAATAATTTCAAAATTTTCTAATACTTAACTGCTAGTTAAATTTCGAATATACTATAAAAAGCAAACGAACGTACTCAATTTTATTTCCAATTCTAACGCACAGATGTCGTTGCTAATCTTTGCTGAATTTTCTGTATTACACGATTTGTTTTGACATCGGAAGATGTAACAAACTAAAACACATTTTTTTTAAAAATTCATTCCATATTTGTGCTTCAACCAAATATTTTCAGAGTTGATTTTAGAAAAAAATTGAGTAGATTCATTAAGGTGTTAATATATGTGTTGGCTCTTTTAAATTAATTGCTAATTAATATGATGTGAAATAATAAAAAAACATCAAATACTAAAAATATAAGTCAAATTTATAATTTGAAATGAAATTATTATTGTTATTATGGTTGTAAACATTAATAAGAATACAATAAAAAAGATTTATTATGGCCAGTTGTGACTTGTAATTGTCCACTTTATAAGAAGTTAACATTAATGAAAATGTTTCATCATGTGACACCAGATGTTTTTTTCAATATATAATACAAATTTGGATTATCAAAAAGATGTCAATGTTTTGAATAATAATAACAACAATAGTAGTGGTGCCGTAGTTTCAAATGGATATTCTAATATTTCAAATCAGGAATTAAGCAAATATTGGCTTAAAGGAGTTCACTTGGTATCCGAAATAATATCTCTGCTTATCCAGATCAAAATTCAACAACTTTGGAGCGTGGTATTGCAACTGGTGGAAACAGCATCAACAGAAATATAAAATAAGGTTTTTATACAAATTATATTTATCAATATTTTTATACATATATTATATTCCATTATTGAAGTTTTTTTATATATATATATATTTATTTTTATTTTGAATTGAATTCAAATTTTGATTTCCGTCTGGGAATGTTAGGCTAGAGCCGTCAGTGTATATAAGAGGTTCCCAAGACCGGGTTTATGTAGGGGCAACACGGCTATCCCGTTTATTTGTACAGAATTTTTTCTGAATAATAAATTTAGTACTTCTTTGAATAACATATCTAGTAACAAAGGTCCAACAATTGTACGTGGCTCCGTAAAAGGGCCAACAGCGCTACTAGAAGTGGCAGCCGAAACGAAACCCTGGGTTTTTTTTATTATTTTTAGTAAAAGATATTTTCGGCGGGAAAATATTTTCAGGTTGGGCGTTGCCAACCGGAATATTATTTTTTTTTTGAAAACCAGTTTTTGGTTTGTGTTGAAATTTTTTGTGGATTAACCAGTTATTATAAACTGGGCGTTGTCAACCAGTTTTTATTTGTTTTGATAAACCAGTTTTGGTTTCTATATATGAATTTTTGGGTAAACGAGTTGTGGTTTAAATTTTTTTTATTTATTGAATTTATGTACAATATTTGTACAATTTTTTTTGTAAATTATTTTTTTTTGATAGTGTATATGTTGTATTAGTGTATAAATATAATTTCTTTCTCAGCGGTAGGCCTAACAAACCATCCATGGGGCTTCTCCCCTTAACGATGATGACGTTCTTAGATCGCCTATGACCATCGGGGTTATGCGATCGAAGAACATTGGTTTCTTCTCTTCATTCGGCGAGGAAGTTCTCAGGGACGAGGAGTGGTGTTGCTGTGTTTGTACTAGAGGTGCAAACCAGTAGTACCATTCTTTGCTCAGAGGCTTCTTCGGTGTAATGAAGAGAAGAACCAATTGTACTTTTGCTTTCAGGATCAGAGGCTTCACCTCAAACAAATTCAAAAACTTTTCCATTTTTCCATTTAGTTTTACATTAAAACAATTTCTCATAGAGTTTAGGATTTGAAGTCTGGTGCTCGGGAGCGTTCTTCAACTTTCGCATTAGGTTTAGGTGTAATTTATTTGTAGATTAAACAAGCACAACTGGGTCAGTAGAAATGGACCTAAGGTCTAATCGTGACAGTTGTGATTGTTTTTATTAGGTTGGGGAGAAACTGTTCTGTAGAATCTGGTCGTTAGGGGCTTTTCTAGTCAGTTCTCACATGCATTGTTGGAGTGGGCTCGCGAACGCGGGAATTCAGATTTAAACAAAATGGATATTGTAACATTACTTACTTTTTACAGTTGTCTCCAGACGAATCTTGATTTTGGGAATCTCTTATATTATTAAATAAAAATAAAATAAATCAAACAAATTTTTCAAAAAACTAAATAAATAATTTTTATTAAATAAATAATTTTTTTAAATTTAAGTTAATTTTAGGTAGCTAAATAAAATAAATTTTCTTAATTAAGCTTTACGTCAAGATATAAATAAATATTCTTTGTTTTTTAAAAAAAAAAAAAAAAAATCAAAGTTAAGACGGTGCATCCGATAAATAAACATTCTTTTGAATATTTTTTATTTTTTCAATTTTTTTTAAAAAAATAAATAAACATATTTTAGGGGTGCTATCGTCAATAACTAATTTTAGGTATATATATATATTTCAGCATATCTGAAATTAAATAAATAAATTATATTTTTATATATAATATTTTAGGAATTTTTGTGAAAGGTAAAGCAAAGATTATTTACGACGGTGGTCGTTTTGTTCTTTTACGGAATTTGGTTTTTACAATTTTTTGCGTTTTCGAATTGAGCGTTCGTTGTTTTTTTCCGTTTTTGCATTTTTCATCATTTTTACATTTACAGCGTACTAACTATTTTTTTTGTTGTTGGGAATTGGTTTACATTGTTGTCGTCTGCGAGTTGATAATTTTTCGGGTTTTACCATCAAAATGTCAAACCAACTAGACGTTGACCATCCGTTCTATGGTTTGGAACCCACCGAACTACAGATCGAATGTCTGGTTCGGGGTGTGAACTTCAGGGGGAACAATTGGGCAGAGGACTTTGCAATACCACAATTGGGTCCATCACTCCAAGCTGAACACATACACAATAGTCCAGCATTAGTGCAACCGCAATTATCATTAAATTATCCATCAGTACCACAGGTACAACCACCACCATTATATGAACAAGCTCCACTTACAGCACCACCACCATACAACCAGCCTCCTCAGGTATGGCGTGACGCGGCTCCAGCGTTAGCACCAGTGGAGTACCGAGGGGTTCATGGGAACAATTTGAGTCGTTATGACTCAAATTGGGTTCCAACCTTCACAGGAGATGGTCACTCTCCTGATGTTCATGAGTTTGTTCACAGAGTGGAGGCGGCTGCCAGGAGGGACCGTGTGAATAGGGACGACCTTAGGTCTATCGTTCCACGGTATCTCAAGGGAGCTACCGACAGATACTATCTGAATTTAACTCATGAATATGAGGTGGTGACCTATCCAGTGTTAAGGGAGGGACTCCTACAAACCTTCGGTACGCTCACTGATGATAAGGCGATCTTGCGAGTTCTTCTGAACCGCAAACAAAAGTCAAAGGAGAGCGTGTACGAGTATCTGGTGGAGATTGGTTCGTTAAATCGTCGTTTAGCACGTCCATTTGCTGACCGTGAAATGCTAGAAATTGCTCGGGAGGGACTGAGTGTGGAGCTCCAAAACGCTACTCTAGCTGCAACAATACATTCAATGGTTGAACTTCGGACTTTATGTCAGAAGTTTGAACGTTTGTGGTCCACATCAGTTCCAACCAGAACATCAAATTTAAGAATTAGCGAGCTACAGCAGATGGATGATTATGAGGTGGATGCTGAACCAGAACAACATGGATATATTGAAACGATGGATTCAAAACAGCCCGAACAACAGCCCGAAGAAATCGACGAGAGATGTGGCAACGCAGGACGATCGACCACCACTCAGGAAACCAGAATAAAATCACCTAGTACATTTAATTTCCCATCATTACATCACACATATTTTAGACGTCTTGAACGCAACATTAGATATTGGAGGATGAGGAAATTATTTCGTAAAGCTTGTATTTCATCTATCCTTTCAGAAACAAAGGATCCTCGGCCGCGACTAACAATTAAGATTTTGAACAAAAATATTTCAGGATTATTGGATAGTGGAGCGTCAATCACAATACTTGGAAGAAATTCCTTGGATTTATTGGAATCATCAGGTACAACTTACCGTAAGTACACTTCGTGTATTCGTACGGCAGATGGTACTGCAAATAAAATTTTGGGTTACATAGAAAGTCCAATAACTGTGAATGGCTCCACTAAACCAATGCGGTTCCATATAGTCCCTGGATTACGAGAAGAGCTCTACCTGGGCATAGATTTCTGGGAGAAATTCGGTATTGTTCCTTCTTTTGTTAGTGAACTGACTCGTCCAGAGCCAATAACTTTAAATACACACAACCTCACCACTGATCAGCAACATGAACTGGATATGATCAAGGATTCTTTCCCGTCATTTGAAGTGTCTGGACTCGGAAAGACTTCTTTGGTTGAACATGTCATCGATGTTGGTGATAGTGCACCTGTTAAACAGAGGCACTATCCCACATCGCCGGCTGTTCAACTAAAGGTTTATGCCGAACTCGACCGAATGCTTCAAATGGGCGTGATCGAAGAGAGTAACAATTCTTGGTGCTCGCCAGTGGTTTTGGTACAAAAGGAATCTGGTAAAAACAGATTATGTATTGATAGCCGTCGTGTCAATTCACTAACTAAAAAGGACGCTTACCCACTTCCCTTGATTGATGGCTTACTAGGTCGTCTAAATAGCACGAAGTACATTTCAAGTATTGATCTCAAAGATGCTTTCTGGCAGATTCCTCTGGCAGAAGCATCTAGAGACAAAACAGCCTTCACAGTGCCTGGTCGTCCATTGTATCAATTCCGGGTTATGCCCTTTGGATTGTGCAATGCTCCCCAGACAATGTGTCGGCTAATGCACAAAGTGATACCACATCAATATCACGAAAATGTCTTTGTTTATTTAGATGATCTATTGGTAGTCTCTTTCACGTTCCAGGAACATATGGAATTGCTGTCCAAAGTCTCTTCATTGTTAAGAGCGGCTGGGTTAACAATAAACCTCAAGAAAAGTAAATTTGTTCTGAGAGAGGTGAAATACTTGGGATTTTTGGTTGGTGAAGATGGTCTTCGAACAGACCCTGACAAGGTAAGAGCTGTAGCAGAGTACCCAGCTCCTTCTACAGTTAAGCAAATACGTCGATTATTGGGAATGGCTGGTTGGTACCAACGTTTCATACCAAATTATGCAAGCGTGGTATCACCAATTACAGATTTATTAAAGAAGAGTTCGGGGAAATTGAAATGGACATTAGAAGCGCAAGCTGCTTTCGAAAATTTAAAACGATTGCTGACTACAGCACCAGTATTAATTAACCCTGATTATAATAAAGAGTTCTTTATTAGATGCGATGCGAGTCTGACAGGGATAGGTAGTGTGTTGTATCAGGTTGATACTGACGGACAAGAGTGTCCGATAGCCTTCATGTCGAAAAAACTTAATAAAGCTCAACGAAACTATTCGGTTTCTGAGCTGGAATGTCTTGCGGCAATTCTGAGTGTGAAGAAATTCAGGGGCTATGTTGAAGGTCACCGATTCACAATAGTGACTGATCACTCAAGTCTGAAGTGGCTTATGTCACAGAAAGACTTGAGTGGTCGTCTGGCTAGGTGGAGCCTAAAACTCCAACATATGGATTTTACCATTGTCCACCAAAAAGGTACCCAAAATATAGTCCCTGATGCTCTATCTCGTCTTTATGACGATACACATGAAGAATTGACGGAAGCATTAGTACATCACATTAATGAAATTAAACTCGACAATGAAGGTTATCGGCACAAAGAATATACGGATATGATAGCTAAAGTTCAATCATCACCAAAGGACTTTCCATCAGTTAAAGTCGTGGATGATAAGCTATACATACGTATTGAGCCAAGACCTGATGCAATACCCAACGATTTTCCTGTGTGGAAACTCTGGGTACCAAAACCGATGACTTCCAACATGATTCAGAAACATCATGATGATAGTACTGCTGCTCATGGAGGTGTTAAAAAGACTTTAGAATTACTTCGACGTCTTTATTATTGGCCGGGCATGGCGTCGCAGGTACACAACTATGTTGTGTCCTGCGACACATGTAAACAAACAAAATCCACGAATCAGATATTGCGTCCTCCGATGCAATATCAATTCGAAACAGCACGTCCTCAGCATGGCAGAGAGTCTATATAGATTTTTTGGGACCGTACCCTCGTTCTACACTTGGGAATACGGTGTTATTGATAGTTCTGGATCATGCTACGAAGTTTGTACTACTGAAACCACTTAGAAACGCAACTTCACCCAAGGTGAATGCTTTTCTAAGGAACGAAGTGTTTCTTACATATGGGGTACCAGAGTTTCTGCACAGTGACAATGGCAAACAGTTCACTAGTAGGAACTTGAAGAGTCTTTTGTCAGATTTCGGCATTAAACACATTAGGACCGGTGTTTATAGTCCTCAAAGCAACGCGTCAGAGCGGGTCAATAGGTCAGTTCTAGCAGCAATTCGAGCGTTCATAAAAGGTCAACATACCAAGTGGGACTCACAAATTGGTGAAATCGCATATGCACTGCGGGCTGCAGTACATTCTGCTACCAAGTACTCACCGTACTATTTATTATTCGGTCAACATCCAGTCTCGGATGGAAATACTTACCAATTGTTGAGGTCACTACACAAGCTTGGTGAAGATGCTGGTGAGGAATTAGAACGTTCTGATCATTTGACTCTGCTCAGGAACCGTGTTCAGGAAAATTTAAAAGCAGCTTTTAAGAAATCGCAACATCAGTACAACCTGCGATCTAAACTACGGACTTTTCAACCACAACAACGTGTGTTTGTACGGCAACATCATTTGAGTGACGCTACAAAAAAATTCTCGGCAAAATTGGCTCCAAAGTTCTTACCTGCGATGATTAAGACTAAGATTGGAAATGTACTCTACGAGTGCACAGATATGAGCGGTAAGAATCTTGGAGTCCATCACGCGAAAGACATCAGGGAATGATGTCTTTTCGTTAGGTAGGGTAGTTCCTCTGTCTGGTTGTTGTCTCTGGGGTTCACACCTCCCGTGTCATACTTACTGGTTGTATCGAGGTGTCCATAGTGTTGACGTTCGGATGGATGGTCGGCCTTAATACTCAGTGAAGTTCCTAAGGACTTCATGAGTGTTGGAACCGGTCATCTGCCTTGACGCCAGTGACTGTGGGTATCTCGATCCCAGATACAGTTTAATAGGTGGAAGTAGTTCGGTGGTTTTCTGTCATGGAGGGGATGGCGACGTTTTTGTGATTTCAAGAGTAAAAATCTTGGTTTTTACCTTGAATTCATGGTGTAACGTTCGCAATATTCGCAAAACAATAATAAAACCAAATTCATCTTCGTTTTCTAATTCAATAAAAATATATTTCATTGGTTTCCGTTCATTTTTACATTAATAATAATTTCAAAATTTTCTAATACTTAACTGCTAGTTAAATTTCGAATATACTATAAAAAGCAAACGAACGTACTCAATTTTATTTCCAATTCTAACGCACAGATGTCGTTGCTAATCTTTGCTGAATTTTCTGTATTACACGATTTGTTTTGACATCGGAAGATGTAACAAACTAAAACACATTTTTTTTAAAAATTCATTCCATATTTGTGCTTCAACCAAATATTTTCAGAGTTGATTTTAGAAAAAAATTGAGTAGATTCATTAAGGTGTTAATATATGTGTTGGCTCTTTTAAATTAATTGCTAATTAATATGATGTGAAATAATAAAAAAACATCAAATACTAAAAATATAAGTCAAATTTATAATTTGAAATGAAATTATTATTGTTATTATGGTTGTAAACATTAATAAGAATACAATAAAAAAGATTTATTATGGCCAGTTGTGACTTGTAATTGTCCACTTTATAAGAAGTTAACATTAATGAAAATGTTTCATCATGTGACACCAGATGTTTTTTTCAATATATAATACAAATTTGGATTATCAAAAAGATGTCAATGTTTTGAATAATAATAACAACAATAGTAGTGGTGCCGTAGTTTCAAATGGATATTCTAATATTTCAAATCAGGAATTAAGCAAATATTGGCTTAAAGGAGTTCACTTGGTATCCGAAATAATATCTCTGCTTATCCAGATCAAAATTCAACAACTTTGGAGCGTGGTATTGCAACTGGTGGAAACAGCATCAACAGAAATATAAAATAAGGTTTTTATACAAATTATATTTATTAATATTTTTATACATATATTATATTCCATTATTGAAGTTTTTTTATATATATATATATATATTTATTTTTATTTTGAATTGAATTCAAATTTTGATTTCCGTCTGGGAATGTTAGGCTAGAGCCGTCAGTGTATATAAGAGGTTCCCAAGACCGGGTTTATGTAGGGGCAACACGGCTATCCCGTTTATTTGTACAGAATTTTTTCTGAATAATAAATTTAGTACTTCTTTGAATAACATATCTAGTAACAAAGGTCCAACAATTGTACGTGGCTCCGTAAAAGGGCCAACAGCGCTACTAGAAACGCTCGTGGATTTAACGATCGGTTGCTCCATGGTGCTATTGCCTCCGGGTCTAACTGCTGCCTCCTTGCACGCGTGTTAACGATTTAGGTGTGCAACGGGTCACGTAAAATTATTAGCAAATGGGCTGGATCAAGGTGTGATTTTGATGTTCCGTGCTGATGATTAGCTTGGCTGGGAACCTATTCATATAGCTCAGTCGCGAGCGGATCCACCTGCATACTGGGCGGCCTCCAGGTACTTTTTGCCTTGCCCAATGATTTCTTTTCATTCTAAATTTACTTTAACATGTAAAATACACACATTTTGGTATTTAAAAAAAAACAACCAATGTCAAATTTAAACATTCCGAGAAAAGTGATATGTTTTAAAGTAAATTTTTTTATTCGCGTTGTAGGAAAAAAAATCGCGTTGTGAGAAAAAATGCCTCAATTTACGAAGCGCGTTGTAGCGAAAACGCGTTGTAGAAGTGTCGCGTTGTAGGAGGGTTTACTGTATTACATTCATGAGCTCAAAGTCAAATTCTTACCCCCACTTTTTTTGGCATTTCTCGACGTTTTAGGACCTACTGATTCTAAAAAAGCAAAAAAAAAATGTATGTCTGTCTGCCGGCCGTCTGGCCGGCCGTCATTACCTACGCTGCAGGTAAAACCACTGGAGGGATTTCAAAATTTTTTTTTCTAAAAATAGGTATACTCAAGAGACAGGTCCGAGAGGACGCTGTGTTCGATAGCTGTACCGGAAGTGTGTCAAAAAAATCATTATGTGTGTCAAAACAAGGAAATTTGCATATTTCTTGCTTAAAAAACGTTCATTTTAAGTGATTACGAGTAGGAACATTGAATTTCGAGAAATCTTGATGGTCGGGATTGGTATGTGAGACCAAAATCTAGATTATTGCATTATAAGTTCGTCAAAAAAATGTTGTCAAGTGTGTCAAAAGAAAGATTTTTATTTATTTTTTTACCCAATTTTTTGGAAAAAAATAAAATAAATAATTTGTATGACGTGAAAATATATTATTATTATAGAGAATTATGGCATTATAAGTTTGTCAAAAAAATGTTGTCAAGCTTGTCAAAAGAAAGATTTTTATTTATTTTTCTACCCAATTTTTTGGAAAAAAATAAAATAAATAATTTGTATGACGTGAAAATATATTATTATTATAGAGAATTACGGGATTATAAGTTTGTCAAAAAAATAATGTCAAGCGTGTCAAAAAATGATTTCATTGATTTTTTTAGCCAATTTTTTGGGGAAAAAAATGTAGCTGTTTTTATTATTATGACGTAAATGTAATTGAAAATTAAAATGGACATGGAAATTTTTGAATTTGTTACAGTTTTTGAAATATTTTTGGAATTTTGAAAAAAGTTTGTATTTTTGATTTTGTTATAATTTTTGCAATATTTTTAGAATTTTGAAAAAAGTTTTAATTTTTGATTTTGTAATAATTTTTGGAATATTTTTAGAATGTTGAAAAAAGTTTGATTTTATTATAATTTTTACAATATTTTTGGAATTTTGAAAGAAATATGAATTTGTGATCGTGTAATATTTTCTCGAATCGCTAAATTGAAGGTTTTTGAATAGTTTGCTGAAAATGTAAATGAAATTGGACATGGACATTTTTGAATTTGTTATAGTTTTTGAATATTTTTGGAATTTCGAAAAAGTTTCAACTTTTGATTTTGTAAGAATTTTTGGAATATTTTTAGAATTTTAAAAAATTTTAAATTTTTGATTTTATTATAATTTTTGTAATTTTGGAAAAAGTTTCAATTTTTGATATTGTTATAATTTTTGCAATATTTTTAGTTTTGGAAAAAGTTTGAATTTTTGAATTTTTAAGAAATTTTGGAATATTCTTAGAATTTAAAAAAAGTTTAAATATTTGATTTTATTCCAATTTTTGGAATGTTTTTAGAATTTAAAAAAAAAATTTTTTAATTTTATACATATTTTTAGAATTTTGAAATAAGGTTCAATTTAACAATTTTCCGTTTTTGTATCTAAATTTCAAATAAATAAATAAAAAATAAAATTTTTTGAATTTTTAAGAATTTTTGGAATATTATTAGAATATAGAAAAAGTTTAAATATTTGATTTTATTCTAATTTTTGGAATGTTTGGAATTTTGAAAAAAGTTTCAATTTTTGATTTTGGGTCATTCCATTTCAAAGTCAACCTTCAAGCTAAAGTTTTTTTTCTTCACAAAACTGTAACTGTGACCTATAATTTTTTTTTTCATATATTTTACTATAAGATATGGCAACAACTGTGAAAATTCCAATATTGTTATTTTGTTTAGAATGCAATTAAGCGCATGGTTGTGAAAAAGGCTTAATATACGAATAAAAATACACCTAAAAAGAATATAGCATAGCACAAATATAATAAACTGAATTGTTTTAGACTTTTTATTTTCTGTAAGCTAAAGTTTGGAGTGTCTAAATTGGACTGCTTTGCTTTCCAAATAAATGAGGTAAGCATTCTAAATACATGAATTCTTTTGTGTTACGTTAGTCACGTTACGTTAGTCACACATCATTTAAATCAAAAGCGTCAATTTATGAAAAACTAACAAATTTTTTAAAAAGTTATTGGCTTTTTTAAAAAATACATTAATTACATTGAAGAAACTTATCAATAAATTTTATGTACATTTTCAACATCTAGAGAATTTTGGTTCATAATTTAGGTGTTAATTTAATGGTATAAAAAATGTTACGTTAGTCACATTTACATTTTTATTTAAAAAAATATCTAAAAAATTTAATTTAAATAAAAAGCTTTCTGATTTAGATAAATAAACTCGATTTACATTTTAAAAAGTCAACAAGTACTTAAAATAATCTTTACAATTTTAGTTATAAGGAAACAAAGTTGTGAATTTCGGTATAAATGTTACGTTAGTCACTTTGGAATGACCCTTTTGTATAATTTTTGCAATATTTTGAGAATTTTTAAAAAAAAGTTTAATCTTTGATTTTGTAATAATTTTTGGAATATTTTTAGGATTTTGGAAAAAGTTTGATTTTATTTATTTTTTAAAAAATTTTTGGAATTTTGAAAGAAATATGAATTTGTGATTTTGTAATATTTTCTCGAAACACTAAATGGAGAGGTTTTTGAGTAGTTTGCTGAATACTGAGTTTAACTAAAAACCATGTAACCATGTAAAGCCGCATAAAAGTTTTTTGCCGAAAACTATATCAAAATCCTTAACCCAGACCGAAGTCTTGATATCTCAGAGCTGTGAGATTTCAGCCCCTCCATATTTTTTCAATTGAATTTAGTTATTTGCAAATAATTGTTTATAAAATAATTGAGGTCTATTTTTTATTGAGGTCTATTTTTTTAAATCTTCGATTTTTTAACCACTTTGCATATTTTAAAACCGCATCTCGTTATGTTGAAAATTCGTTGAGAAATTCAATTTTGCAACTAAGCAATTTCCGCCGTTTTTTGAACCGCTGTAATTGTTGTTAATATTGAATATGGGTATAGGCAACACAATTGTTAATTAAAGCTGACATTTTATCCTTTCGACGGCCGTCAAGGAGATTGCAATCAGATAAAAACTCAGACCTTGCGGCCTGCCCAAAGTTAACAACTATTTTCAGACATTATAAATGCAAAATTGAATTGTGCAAAAACTATTAAGTCGAACTATTAAGCCGAGGCCGAAAAATATATTTAATCAATGGGAAGAGCCGAAAGGATGTGTTCGATAACTGTACCGGAAGTGTGTCCAAAAAATCGTCAAGTGTGTCAAAACAAGGAAATTTGCATATTTTTGGCTTAAAAAACATTCATTTTAAGTGATTACGAGTAGGAACATTGAATTTGGAGAAACCTTGATGGCAGTAGGGATTGGTATGTGAGATTAAAAACTAGATTATTGCGTTAGAAGTTTGTCAAAAAAAATGTTGTCAAGTGCGTCAAAAGAAACACTTTGACTTATTTTTTTACCCAATTGTTTGGAAACAATAAAATTAATTATTTGTATGACCTGAAATTTTATTATTACTATAGAGAATTATGGCATTATAAGTATGTCAAAAAAATAATATCAAGTGTGTCAAAAAATGATTTCATTTATTTTTTTAGCCAATTTTTTGGAAAAAAAAATTTTGCTGTTTTTATGACGTATTTGTAATTGAACATGAAATTGGACATGGAAATTTTTGAATTTGTTATAGTTTTTTAAATATTTTTGGAATTCTGAAAAAAGTTTGTACTTTTGATTTTGTAATAATTTTTGCAATATATTTTAGAATTTGGCAAAAAATAGAATTTTTGAATTTTATATATTATTTAGAATTTTGAAAAATGTTTCAACTTTTGTTTGGGATTTTTTGTACTAGAGAATTATGGCATTATAAGTATGTCAAAAAAATAATATCAAGTGTGTCAAAAAATGATTTTATTTATTTTTTTAGCCAATTTTTTGGAAAAAAAAATTTTGCTGTTTTTATGACGTATTTGTAATTGAACATGAAATTGGACATGGAAATTTTTGAATTTGTTATAGTTTTTTAAATATTTTTGGAATTCTGAAAAAAGTTTGTACTTTTGATTTTGTAAGAATTTTTGAAATATTTTGGAATTTTGAAAAATTTTAAATTTTTGATTTTATTATAATTATTGGAATTTTGAAAAAGTTTCAATATTTGATTTTGTAATAACTTTTGCAATATTTTTAGAATTTTGGAAAAAGTTTGATTTTATTTATTTTTTACAAAATTTTTGGAATTTTGAAAGAAATATGAATTTGTGATTTTGTAATATTTTCTCGAAACACTAAATGGAGAGGTTTTTGAGTAGTTTGCTGAATGCTGAGTTTAACTAAAAACCATGTAACCATGTAAAGCCGCATAAAAGTTTTTTGCCGAAAACTATATCAAAATCCTTAACCCAGACCGAAGTCTTCATATCTCAGAGCTGTGAGATTTCAGCCCCTCCATATTTTTTCAATTGAATTTAGTTATTTGCAAATAATTGTTTATAAAATAATTGAGGTCTATTTTTTATTGAGGTCTATTTTTTTAAATCTTCGGTTTTTTAACCACTTTGCATATTTTAAAACCGCATCTCGTTTTGTTGAAAATTTGTTGAGAAATTCAATTTTGCAACTAAGCAATTTCCGCCGTTTTTTGAACCGCTGTAATTGTTGTTAATATTGAATATGGGTATAGGCAACACAATTGTTAATTAAAGCTGACATTTTATCCTTTCGACTGCCGTCAAGGAGATTGCAATCAGATAAAAACTCAGACCTTGCGGCCTGCCCAAAGTTAACAACTTTTTTCAGACATTATAAGTGCAAAATTGAATTGTGCAAAAACTATTAAGCCGAACTATTAAGCCGAGGCCGAAAAATATATTTAATCAATGGGAAGAGCCGAAAGGATGTGTTCGATAACTGTACCGGAAGTGTGTCCAAAAAATCGTCAAGTGTATCAAAACAAGGAAATTTGCATATTTTTGGCTTAAAAAACATTCATTTTAAGTGATTACGAGTAGGAACATTGAATTTGGAGAAACCTTGATGGCAGTAGGGATTGGTATGTGAGATTAAAAACTAGATTATTGCGTTAGAAGTTTGTCAAAAAAAATGTTGTCAAGTGCGTCAAAAGAAACACTTTGACTTATTTTTTTACCCAATCGTTTGGAAACAATAAAATTAATTATTTGTATGACCTGAAATTTTATTATTACTATAGAGAATTATGGCATTATAAGTATGTCAAAAAAATAATATCAAGTGTGTCAAAAAATGATTTCATTTATTTTTTTAGCCAATTTTTTGGAAAAAAAAATTTTGCTGTTTTTATGACGTATTTGTAATTGAACATGAAATTGGACATGGAAATTTTTGAATTTGTTATAGTTTTTTAAATATTTTTGGAATTCTGAAAAAAGTTTGTACTTTTGATTTTGTAAGAATTTTTGGAATAATTTTGGAATTTTGAAAAATTTTAAATTTTTGATTTTATTATAATTATTGGAATTTTGAAAAAGTTTCAATATTTGATTTTGTAATAACTTTTGCAATATTTTTAGAATTTTGGAAAAAGTTTGAATTTTTAAGAATTTTTGGAATATTATTGGAATATAGAAAAAGTTTAAATATTTGATTTTATTCTATATTTTGGAATATTTTTGGAATTTTGAAAAAGTTTCAATTTTTGATTTTGTTATTATTTTTAGCAACATTTTTTGAATTTATGAAAAAAAATTTAATCCTTGATTTTGTAATAATTTTTTGAATATTTTTAGAATTTTGAAAAAAGTTTGATTTTATTTAATTTTTACAATATTTTTGGAATTTTGAAAGAAATATGAATTTGTAATTTTGTAATATTTTCTCGACACAGTAAATGAAGAAGAAGTTTTTGAGTAGTTTGCTGAGTGTTGCATCTTTTCACTAAATTATGTTAATTTATGATCTGTTTATGACAAAGAGTTTTATGTTTGATATACATCGCTGCCCAAAACTAAAAACCATGTCCTCATAAAAGTTTTTTGCCGAGAACTATATCAAAATCCTTAGCCTAGACCAAAGTCTTGATATCTCAGAGCCTTGAGATTTCAGCCCCTTCATATTTTTAATTTGAAATTATAACAACAACAAAAAATGTCGATTTAGTTATGTTCTTAGATCAGGGGGGACAAACTAAATTTCACATTTTCTAAAATAAGTCGAAACTGTGCTCTCGAGAAATACAAAAACAACTCTTCTGCACTACAAAAACAAATCACCTTTCATATGACACCCCACATAAAAAGAATCAAAAATAATTTTTTTCAAAATTTCTACTTTAAACCCCCTCCAATGAACATTTGAAATTATAAAAACCAAAAAAAATGTCGGTTTCAATTTAGCAAAATCACTGTGAACTTTTTTAATTTTTTCTTTTGTAAATTATAAACACCAAAAAAAATTCGGTTTCAAAAAAAATTCAATACAATCCCTACACTCGTGAATTTTTTTAAATATTTTCTTTTGTTATGTTCGCAGATAAGGGTGGAAGAATTTTACATTTTCGTAAATAAGTCGAAAACTGTGCCTACGAAAATTACAAAAAATATTGCGACGCTTATGCATAGGCTGACTTCACCACAGCTCTGGAAATATAGTGTTCTGGATATATAATGAGCTAATATCCATCAAATACATTAATTAAAAGCTAACCAATGTTATAGACTTCGTAGTACTAATTATAAAAATATTCAAGAGAGCAGTAGTATCCCATCAAACATAAATTCTGTTGTACGAGAAAAAGTCAAAAAAAATTTTAACGGCAGTTAACAAAAACCGGCAAAAACCGGAAGTTAGGATGCAGAACTGTTGTGAACCGAACTAAATATTTATGTACCAAGATTCGAACAATTCGATTATCAGGTACAGAAGCTATTGAGCTTTAAAAATAACAGGTGCTCGGCGGACCCCCTACCACTTTGTTCACTATCGCTAAAAAACTAATCAGTTCCTTGCCATACATATTTGCATCTTTTTGCGAAGTATCATCAAAATTACTTAACGAACGAATGTTGTATGCTTCCCACAAACATTAAAACAATAAACAGGTGTTCGGGAGACCCCATACCACTTATACCAATATTGTCCAAAAGCTAAACAGTATTGGTCATTTCATTCTCCATCTTTTTCCAAAGTGTCATTAAAATTGATTAATGAATGAAGTCCGTCTGCTCCCAACAAACTTTAAAAACAAAGTGTGAAAAGTCAGCAGTTGTATGGTAGACCCCCGCCACTTTGATCAATGTGTCCCAAAAGATGGTAATTATCTTTTTACATTAATTGGAAACTTTTCTATAAGTTTCATCATAATCACTTCATTATTGTAGGCTGTAGTGTGCATAAAGACACTGAAAAAACTTCAAAAAAGTACAAAAAAATTTTTTTACCGGAAGTTGGGATGCAGAACTATTGTGAACCGTACTAAATACTCATATATCAAGTTTCATCCAATTCGATTATCAGGTACAGATGTTATAGGGCTTTAAAAAAAAAAGGTGCTCCAGGGACCCCACACCATTTTGTTCACTATCGCTCAAAAACTAATCAGTTCCTTGTCATACATGTTTGCAACTTTTTCCAAAGTGTCATCAAAATTCATTCACGAATGAATGTTTTATGCTACCAACAAACATAAAAACATTGTGGAAAAAACCAACTGTTGTATGGTGGACCCCTTAACCCTTATTCCAATGTAGGTACTCCAAAAGCTGATAAAATCTTTCTCATGTTACTTGAAAGCTTTTACCAACGTTTCATGAAAATCGATCAGTAATTGTAGGCTACAGTAGGGATAAACACCTGGAAAAAGTGCCGGAAGTGACAAACCGGAAGTTGGTATGCAGAAGTATTGGAAACAGTACTAAAACCTTGCATACTAAGTTTCAATAAGATCATAGTCCGGAATTACAAGTTATTCAAGATTTAAAATTAGAGTTGTTCGGGAGTCCCCCCGCCATTTTGTCCAAATTTGAAATGAATCCAGATCCAGCTCTTCCATTTTCAAGTGAACTTGTATCATTTGCCAAAGTTTCATCAAGATCCTATGCAGAAAGGTCACCCACCCTCCAAACCACCCACCCACGCACACACAGACGTACACCATAATTTTTATTGCCTATTTAAATAGAGGATGGTCCAAAACAAAAGAAAAAACAAAATTTGGGGTAAGATTTTTTTTTTCGCGATAGATTGCATTACTTCACACAATTTAAAATTGTGGTGAAGTAAAAAACTACTTTGCACTACAAAAAAAATCACCTTTCATATGACGAAGTCTCACCAATAGGGTACCTTTATTACTTTTTCCAAGTACGAAACCTGAACAGTAAAGAAAAATAGATACTTATCGAAATCGCCATGTTTAAAACCTTAAATAAGAAAACATCATATAAAAGTACAAAAAACACTTTTTAATTATTTTACTATAATAACATTTACCTAATTTTCCAGGAAATTGAAAATGGTCGGATTCACATCATCGTCCGTCGACGTATTGAATACTGTTGAGACAAAAATGTAAGAATTATAAAAAATAGCCGAAGAACAATTGAATGAGAGTGTACAGCGTAGTAGAAAGGCATCATTTAGGCACACAAGTTAAAAAAAAAAGTAGAATCTGGAAACTGAAACATTTATGGGAAGTATGTAAAACGGTCCAAGTCGAAGACACTGTAAATTTGAATGCAAGCACGACTTATGTGATGTTAACAAAAAGCTTACAGTCAAAAATGTTTAGGACTGCACCAGGCAGGAAAAACATAAGAAGATTGTTGTATGTAAAGAGAATTCAGATCCATCATGAAGGGTCGATTAGCATCAAAGTGGTAGTCATGAAAAAAGAGAGACAACAAGTGATGAGAAATAACATGATAAACGCGAAAAGGAAAAATAAAATTTAATCCAAGGGATTTATTCTTAAATCTGGTTTGGAGCGAATTAATTTAGGTGGAGGGGGTAGTTACGACAACGATTGACAATTTGCGAACTAAATTTACCACCATTTATTATACAATATTATTCATCGTGTATTTCTTAAATGTCGAATGAAATACAAAACCAAACTGTAGTTATAAAACTAGTGAAATACCCTATTTTTGTTCCCTATTAGAATGATCATCATATAATTTTGGTTATTGGTTACAGTTCTGAAAATTAAAGTAAGAAATCTAATCTTTGTGAAAGAAATGAAATAGTACTTAAGAATTTAAAACAAAAGGCGATAATGTTCATTGCGAAGTGGCTGTATTTAGAACGTAACTGTAACATGAAATAGTGTAAACAAAATACGAATACATTTGAATGGTTGAATTTATATTCTAAAATCCTTAAAGTCCTTCTTCGTAATTTAGAAACAACTGATTACCTCAAGGTATTACAATTTCATAGCAAATGTACTAACAAATTGTATAACATACACTTTGAAAACATTTGATTTAAATTATTTTAAAGCAGTTTATGCAAAAATTTCCCATTTTCATAAAAATAATATTATCTCATCCTTAGAAGCTAGATATTAAAACGTAAACGGAAAAACATTGTTTTCATTTTCATAATATTAAATTGAATTTGAATAAAAAACAGGAAATGAATACAAAAAATAATATATTAACAGGTATTACGAGTATGTATTGTATTCTCATATGAGGATTTTATGTGTTTACAAAGGTACTAAAACAATTACAGCTTTAATTTTGAAGTCTGAGTGGTTTGATATTAAATATTGCAGTCTTCGACATGCCATGAACTTCAACTACTCATTTAACGGTAGTATACAAGAGAAGTGAAGCTATATTATACAACAATTTTTCCAAGATGTTCTCAAAACCCCGTTCACCCTGTGCCTGAATGTTTCGAAATGTTTTATTGAAAATAGAATCGAAAAAATATTAAATTATGAATACCTGTCTTCAGACCTCTCTCTCTCTAAGAACTATTATACTTCAGTGCAATTGGTTTTCCCCCGATTTAGTCGACTTTTGCCACGACATATGAATTTTGTTAATATCACTTTTTCTTGACGATCAACCTAAGTGGTTTAGAGTTTTAATTTAAGGCGATTAATTTGGGATGTTAAGTCACAATTGCGAAATCAAAAGCATTTTATTTAGAAATTATTATATTTTGTAATTAATTAAAATTAATTTCTGAAATATAAAAGACAATAAAGATTTGAATTTATTTTTGTTTAGCGCGATTGTTGAACTTTATATGGAAATTGTTATTTTTTGTGATTAATTTTATAAATTTTAAAAGATGCAAATAAATGATAAGACAATTTCTATATGCGGTTATTTTAATTACAATAAAAACATTTATTTTTTATTAAATTTAATTAATTGATTATAAACAAACTTATCAAAATATAAATGATTTGCACAAACTTATTAGTTTTATTATTACATAAAAGTAATAAAGTTATATGGTGATATACATTTTTTAATTTTTTACAAACTATCTCAAACTATTTCACCCGGCAACATCTCTAACATGTTTACCCCACAAATGAGACGTAAGACGGTTAGATGTTTTTCAGTTCAAACCGTTCAGAACATATTTTGGGATCAAGATATATACTTTTAAATTTTTAGATTACATTTGTTTCAAAAATCGTCTTGTGGTGATGATCTTTACAAGGTGGTCAAATAAAAATTTTTTTTTTTGAAAATAGAGTTGTTCGCAGTTCTAAAACGGACCTGAAAAAAATGTGACAGCTTTTGGATTATTTCTTCTGATTGAAATAAAATATCTTATTATCCTATCGGTGTATATAGTTTTCCCATCCCCAAGAAAAAAAATAAAACATTTTTCTTTTCCTTTTATTTTTCGAAAAATCATTAATCTAATTTTATTTTGTATCTTCAATTTCCCTTTTTCACGTTGATAAATTGATTGATTTAAAAAAATTATTGTCACCTTTTTGCTGTCAAAACAAATCTTTATGTTGTTTCGAAGGAAAAAAAAGTTTCATTTTCTCGTTTAAACATTAGATTTAGGGTAAGAAAAAAAACTAACAAGTAAAAGTAAGAAAATGGTTTGTCTTAATACACAAAACAAAAAACGTAACGAATACACTTATTTATGTAAGAAATAGAAAAATGAGATCAATCCATCACTTTTCGAAATCAATAAAGTTTGGTTTAAATTGAATTTTGATGATTTGTTGGATTTAATTTCGATAGATATTTTATGTTATGGGAATCAAAATCGAATTCGATTAGGTAAATGTGCGTTGACATTGGAAACACGAAATAAAAATACGGGATTTGAAAATTAAACAGTGCACATGGTTGAAGGTGTGATGGAATGTTATGAGTTAATTTAAACGTTTCGGTAAACTATTGTTATCTTAATTTCAGAGAAAAATCTGTGCTCATCAATCTTTTTAGATTTAGATATACACATACTGAAATAATACATTCATGAGAAACTGGAATCCGTTAGAATAAATTCATTATTCAAGAAATCAATATTCAACTAAGTTGTTTAACTTCATCGAACACGTAAAACTATTAATCAAAATTTATTGGATAATAAATTACAAAACATTTAATTATACCAAAAAAATAGAATACAAAATACTAATTTAACCCCATTAATTATGAATTTAGTTTTTAAAATTGATTCACCTGATTATTCATAATAAATGTAAGGGTTGTTGTACCATAGGAAAATATGTATACGAAAATGAAAAACGTTTATAAACTTTGCGTGAAGAACTCAAATACCAATAAAAAAATTTATTTTATATTTTGATTAATTGCATAAGATTTTGTCGTCAATAATTTAGTAGAAAATTAATAAACGATGACAATGGAGTAGATAAATGGTTTGTAACGAAACTTATATCGACTTGAAATTAAAATTAATTATTAACGCTTATAACATAGATATTCATGTAACCTTTCCTCTCATGCACATCGCCTTGTTAAACGGTGGCAAAACGGTTTACTGGATTCAATGACCCTCAGAAAATAAGGTTTGAAGTGAGAATTCAAACTAAGATGTTTCATGAGGCTTTTAGGGTAAACTAGATAGCAACAGGGGTTACCCTGTTCCATTCTTTTTATTTACTAACAATACGATCGCAACCAGGGCAGATTCCAAATATGAAGTAAGGACCCCAAACTCTAAATAAGCCAGTGATGCAGCAGCAGTGAATTGATTGGTTTATGGTGATCTCCATCTGCCGCTAACGGGACCACTCAGGGCTCGGCCAGGTCTCGATTGTCTTTTCAACCATTTACGTGGGAATAAAATGAAAAAAAAATAAACAAAATAAATATACAATAAAAATACAAACACAGACCAAAACACTAAACAACCACAACAAACAAAACATGGCATATACTCTTCATCTTTACTCCACAGGGTATACACATGGCTCTTAAAAACGTAAACAGGTTTATGGAAAGGTTTTCACAGCTAGAATATGAGTCATCATTTTTTCCGATTTTTTCATCATTTATTTCCGATGTTCAAATAACTTCTCATTGAACTGGTTGAACTGGATGTTGAAAGTGTAAAGCACTGCTTTCAGCAATGAAAGTCTCTGATGTCTCTAAGATGTATCTGACCAAAATCTGTATCAGCTCATAGAAAATTTGAGACGTGTTTTTTTGGGTGTTTACGAACGTCACAATGGCTTGGAAAATTCCAATCGGGTGATCCGGAGAAACGAAAGAAGAATTTTTATAAGAATAAAACTTCGGTAGAAGGAAACCTTCTGCACATTATTTTCCATGAAGGAAGTCCTGAAAAAACCAGAACCTGCATAGCGTCACATAAAAGTCTTGATACGGATCTTCTGAATTATGCACAGGTGATTTAACCGAAGGAATGCAAAGAAGACGGATACTTTTTGTGTTTGCGTATCCTCGGCACGACACCATTAAGAATATACTCCGCCAGTAATAAAAATATAGATATCATAGTCGGCACTGATTCCAATTCACAACATGTGGGCTAGGGAAGCACAAATACCAGTAAAAAATTAAATCATTTTAGAGTACTTGACTACTAAAAGTTCATAGGCCTTGAACCAGACATTGATATATCGAAAGGAAGGATAAGATATCTAGCTGCACACGGTCTCTGTCGATGCATCAACTCCCAGTGGAAAAACACAGAAGGTTGCAAAGTCTCCAATATGTTTGTTCTAGTGGTAAGCCAGTAAACCATCGGTTCAACCAAATTAATTTTGTACCAGTGAAGATTAGAATTGGAAGTGATTCTACATGCCGGTTTCCACTAGAGGTAAATCAAATAGTTCCTTCTAACCAAAATTTTTTTCATTTTTGTGCATTTAAAAATATTTTAGAGCAAATTGAGAAGCACACGACAGAAATCATTAGTTGGAAATTGCAATATTCAAAATCAAACCAGTCGCTGTACTATATAACAAAAATAATCGCAAAAAAATTACGGAAAAACAAGAACACAAATGAGATTTTCATGCAAACATTCCAATTCTAGTTTTTCCCGAAAGAATTGAAGAAAAATCAGCAAATATTAAAGTAACCATACCATACCATAGTAACCATCAGATTTCATCTGATCGGATAAATGTGATCAGATACTAAGACAAGTACCTAAATACTAAGGATGGATGGTGATTCTTAGAAATATAATTGAAAAGCTAGAACGGACTGTACAATAAGAAGTACCGTACAGATTCTGAAAAACTATCCACATCATTATCTATGGTGGTCATTCTTTTTGTGGAATTATTGAATGTAACAGTATCGTGGATAGTATAGAGCGCAATTGACAAGTTTTGCAACTTGGCTCACTTAATAGAAACTACTTTTGACTAGAAGTGTTTGAATTTTGAAAGCTCATATTACGATATAAAGCAGCTTGGGATTATGATATTCAATGCTTTTTTTATCGTAATAAGCGGAAAATTAAAAACGGTGATCATTGATAAAGGAAATGTTCCACATTTAGCCTACTAACAAATTTAATTCCTAATCTTCCCCATGTGAATTTTTTTTTGTAATAAAATATGTTGTGTAGTAGGAATTACAATATGTGTCACAACCAACAACACATAAAAATCTTTTAAGATCAATGTCCCACAACAACATGCGTTCTTAGGTGTTGATGGACGCAACTTTGTTTATTTTGTTTCTTTTTATATTTTTTTATAGAAGGAATAACTAAACAATAAATCCTAGCACATATAAAATATGACATAGGCCAATATTTCATGATAGCATGTAAAAAATAAAAATAAAATAAAAGGTAAACAGCATTTGTATTAACAATTTGCAGGAACAAAACCAAAATGTGTTTGCCAATAATCTAGCTAGTGGGACATTTCTTGATCATGCGACGCACTTCCTTCCTTAATTATTAAAGCCCATACATAGAGTTAAATGAAAGGCTCGATTCTTCGAATAAGCAATCGTGGCATCATCAAGGAATTCTCCGAAGCTGAGATTGAGGGTGCTACCGTTGACTGTATAGAGTTAATCCGCCAGCAGCCCTAAGATATCACCTTGTCTAGTGATATCTCGCTGCTATTGCCCGTGGTATGTGATATCTTACGTTAGCTCATATGTCAATAGCAGGGACTGGAGTACATGGGGTTGTCACACCCGTAGATCAAAAATAAAAAAAGTCGGACAAGTGCGAATAAAATTCGCTCGCCAAAGGTTCCGTGAATGTAAAAGAACACAATATCAAAAATAAATGACATAAAGTTATGTTGTAAAGTCTTTATATCGCCAGACTATGGACGCATAACAGAATAAATGTTTAATCGTAAACGTCAATAGTAAATGTCAATCACATCTACATTGATCGAAAATGTTACTTGAGGTTAAATCTTATCCATAGCTGTTTATGTTAGCTAAAGAAAGATCTAACCAGTATTTCAATGGTCTAAATTGGGAATATTTGTTCTATAAATCAGCGTCGAAATATAGGGTGGTATACATACACTTAAAATAGCACTTTTTTCATCAATAACTAAAAAACTGTGCATCGCAGAATTCTAAAAAATGTTGCAATGTTTCTTAAATTAAGTGTTCTTCCAAATGACACCCCACTCGTTTGGTTACAATCCTCCCCAAAGTTTTACCCTCCCCACACCCATCCCCTAAACACACAGAAATATAATTATCTGAGAGTTCGCTGTAGTTTTCGTTCAAAATATAGCAAACTTCCTGTCTCTATGAATTTTTTTAATTTTTTCTGTCTATCAGTGTCGAAACGTAGGGGGAGGAACGGTCTGGAATTTACACATTTTTTAGAATAACTCAAGAACGGTGTACCGGAAAATTCTAAAAACAATTGCAATATTTTGGAAATTTGGTGTTCTTTTAAATGATACCCCACTCGCTTGGGTCAAAAAAAGTTTTTTTTACCCTCATTACACCCTTCCCCTAAACACACAGAAATATAATTATTTGAGAGTTCGCTATAATTTTCGTTCAAAATATAGCAAATTTCCTGTCTCTATGAATTTTTTCAATTTTTTCTGTCTATCAGTGTCGAAACGTAGGGGGGGGGGAACGGTCTGGAATTTGCACATTTTTTAGAATAACTCAAAAACTGTGTACCACAAAATTCGAAAAAAAATTGCAAAGTTTCTGAGATTTGGTCCTCTTTCAAATGACACCCCCCTCGCTTGGGTCAAAAAAGTTTTTTTTCTCCCTTCCCCACCCCAATCCTTTAAAAACACAAAAATATAATTATTTGAGAGTTCGCTATATTTTTCGTTCAGAGTTTATCAAACTTCCTGTCTCTGTGAATTTTTTCAATTTTTTCTGTTTATTAGGCTCGAAATGCAAGGGGGGGGACTAACTTTTTGTGTCACTTTAGTGATAATAATTCAAAAACTATGCATTGCAAAATTCTAAAAAAACTGACAATATTTCTAAAATCAAGTGGTCTTTCAAATGACACCCCACATGACCTGGTCTTAAATGATGTTTTTACCCCTTAACATTCGCACCCCTTTAATAAATATAGTTATGAGTGTCTGCCACTTTTCTATATTTTTCATTAAAAACCTTTTCAATTTTCTATCATTCCAAATATATTTCAAGATTTTCGATGAAGTAGAGTCGGAGTTAATCGGGGCAATAAAACATCCCGAAAACGTCATTTTTCAAAATTATACAAAAAATGGTGAGGTGTAAAATTCCAAAATATATTTTTAAATAATGCTGAAATGAAGCCCTTTCATATGATACCCTACTCGTCTCGCTAAAAAAATGTATGTTTTCAAAGGCTTTACCTCGTACCTCCTTAAAACAAACGAACACAACTTTATTTATTTTTTAGCCCGCCATCTTGTGTGGATAGGTTAGTTTTATAAGCACCTCAAATTTTAAGTTCATCGGATTAATGGTTCACGAGATAATCGAAATAATGAGAAAAACACGTTGTACTCTCACCAATAGTGTTCCGTATAAAAAACGGAACCCTAAAAATTTACAAATAATAAAAATCAATCCCTTCATGCGGAATTAAAGATCATAGTTAGATAAACTGTAAGAAAATATTCGGTCTTTTTGTGCCAACCGAATCTTTGCTGTTACAATCACATCTCATTTGGTTGATTCTCCAAGTTTTATTTTTTAAGGCAAGACTGGATTTGAGGTTATTGTGATACGGAACATGCGGAATTTTATCTTTCAATATATATAAGTATTCTTATTATTGTTTAAGAAGTGTGTAACTAAGCAAGATCTTCAGTTTCTAATAGAAACATTTAGTGGCAATCATATAAATATTTTCAATACACTCCTTAAATTCGGTTGATATAAGTGACGTTGATTATACTAATTCATAACAGTAAGTCTTTTTCACCGTTCAGCTACAATTTTCCTGGATAAACAAAGCGGTGGATTTTACTGAAACCATGCACTTCTGAGGGCTGTCATACGGTGTACCTACTATGGAATATACGACATATAATTGCTCATGAGAGAAGCAATTGTTTTCTAAATTCAAAGGTTCACTTGGGAAAATTTTCTTTGCTCTTTATTGATTGTCATAGTCGTTTAAACTCGAATGTCATGTCGAAGAATGAATGGTATTCATTGAAATAGTGCAATTGTTGTTAAGTAAGGTATAAATGAAACGGTTTGCCTGAAATAAAACAAGTGATGCTCCACTAAATAGAACCGAAATATTTTACAAGTTTTTGAATGAATAGCATAAATCTATTCCAATATTTTCGGTGAGTTATTTTACAATGTACACACACTCCTATCATAATTTTGCACGCCTGAAGATTCTTTTCCATTCCTAATGTTTTTGAAATTTTACCTAAAATCAGAGCTAACGCAAAATGGCAAAATAAAATTAATTTTACCCATCATAATCAACGGAATTCAACGAGAGCATTCAAAAAGTAAAATCCAACTGATGGGTTAGCCAGAGTTTGAATGGTGGAATCAATTGGTATCTTACGTTCTGGAAGAATTTTTGGTGTATTTTGGTGAATGTTGATTGAAAGATCAATTTGATCCTCTCATTCCTAATTGCAATACAAAGATTCCGAATCAAGATTAGCGCTTTGTTGTATATTTCTTATGTGGCATTCAAGTTATGATTTTGTGTTTCTTGGCTCATTCTGTACCCCATATCATGCCGCCATGTAGTCTTTGTATTTGTACCGCCATTTTACTGCTTATGATAAGGAACATAATAGATAAAACGTTTATTTATTTTATTCATAATAAATAAAACGCCTATTTATAAATGCCTTATAGAAGTTGCGGATAAAATGTCAATGATCGTCCATTTTCATTAGTGCATTACACGCTCTCCATTGCACTTTTCATAAATGATGAACCACGAACGGTAATCAGAAACAACGATAAATAAAAGCATTCAACGTAATTCAGATGTTTGCCAACTATAACCGCTCGCCTATATTTTTTCTTCCAAAATTCTTTCGTGTTTCGTTTAAAATGTAATAAATCTGAATGCCTTCCAAATAAAAATGCTAGTTGTGGCGCTTTTCTTCTTTTCAATTCAACTCGCAAGACTTCATGTCTTACTTTCCCTGATCTGTAAATTTGTCTGCTCGCGTTTGAGAAGTTTAGACTCTAACGAGATGGAGAGAGAGAAGAGCAGGAAATAGTTTATAACAACAAGTACGGCATTGCGTTATACGTTTTATAATTGCTTATTATTGTGAATCAGCCTAACAAAAATTAGTTCGAATCCTGGTAGAAAAAGAGAAAAGTTGCCGGTATTTTATAATGTCACATACTTCAGATTTATGAAAAAGATTCTCCATTATTATATATTCCAACGACACGCCATATTTTTTGGTTGTATCAATTATTTTTTATGTAATTAAATTTTTTCACATAAAAATATCATTTTGAAGAAGTTGTTATAGAAAGTTCATAGATAAAAAAATTAATAAATATTATTCAAATTAAATTGTGTTTTTCTAATCTAAAATAATTGCCTGAGCTATTTGTTTTTTGTTAATAAAAATAGGCTGTGTTGAAGGCAGGGCTGGAAACCGGTTTTTGAAAACCAAAACTAAAACCGCAAAACCAGAAAACCACACCAAATCAGAAAAACCAAAACCGAAACCATAACAACACTTTAAAAATGATCAAAACCGGCACGAAAACCAAAACCACGTTTTCAAAATTATCAAAACCAAAACCATTACCGAAACCAAATTTTAAAAATCATCAAACCAAAAGCGAACCAAAAACCAAATTTTAAAATAAACGAAACCAAAATCAAATATAAAAATTTAGTCAAGTTCAATAATATTGTTAAAAAATTAAGACAACAATAAAATGCAACAACAAATACTGCCGTGCTAAACACAGAGGTGGTAGCTTACTTTTTTGTCAAAAATCAGTTACGAATCATGATATAAAAATAGTCGATGGATATTTTCTTCATATAATTAAAACATTTATTTTCTTTTTTCAGTAAAAAACTACTCTATAAAGATGTCGCCAATTACTATAACTATAACTATTACTATTGATATTTGTCAATTACTATAACAATTAGCTGTATCTATTCCTAAGCTATTCCTAATCTATTCCTATTCCTAAGCTATTTCAGTCGTAACTTTATTGTCTTTCAATAATCACTTTCCAACCCAAAATATGACTTCCCGATCAGTTGGACAGTACAAATGATTTAGTGATTATGTTTTTTAGTGTGATTTTTGTTAAAATTTCATGAATGTGGCCTTGGAAATTATTGTTGTTAGAAACAACATTTTGAATACAAATTTAAAGTTCATGTTTTAAATTTATTTTAAATTCTTTTATTTGAATAGCAATGAATAAAATAGTAAACAAACCACGGTAGCAAGTTCGCCTTGTCATATCTTGAAATGCTCTAGGCGCCACGCAGAAATGAAACACTTTCCCCTGGGTATGTAATGTATCTTAAATTAGCTGAACATTTTTTACTGAGCATTGGCATTGGCATTATTAACAAATGTTGTAATTTTAATCAATTCTCTGACGAATACTCAAACAAACATTTTTTAGCTATAAACCAAAACCGAAACCAAAACCAAATTTTGATATTTAGAAAAACCAAAACATGTTGCGTATTAAAACCAAAACCGAAACCAAGACCAAGATTTATTGTCTAGAAAAACCAATACCGAAACCAAAACCATAATTGGCCATTGAGAAAAACCAAAAACCAAACCATTACAAATAATTTATGGTTTCCAGCCCTGGTTATAGGAATAACAATATGTGTCACAACAAATCATAGATGCCTTTTAAGACCTAGGTCCCACACCAACTTTCGTTCTGAGGTGTTGATGAACGGTTGTTTTTGAAGATTTGTGGATTGACAGCCATCGCGATCATTAGTTTCTTGCAACGCATTCTATTTATACGATGTACGGACAAAGAAATCTCTCTACTAGGTTTAATTCTTAAATGGGGCCCAATCATGAATATATTTAAAATTTCATCAGTCATAAAATTTTACTGTCACTCATTATCAGTCATACATATACACAGTCAGTCATGCATGATAATCACGTTGATTATCATTCAAAACTGACCGTGTATGGACTGCTTAACACAGAAAAACTTAGTTAAATAAGCTAGAAGAAAAACAATCTATATATAAATACGAAAGCACTATTTTGTGGTACCATTTAAAATTATTTTCCCCAACAAAAGTGGGTCACTATATATATCGTAGGAAAGGTCTTGAGCAGTTTATGTGTCGAAAAATTTTCATTGGAATTTGGACGATTTTTTGGAGAAAAAAATGTGGAAGTTTGTTTTTTTGAGTTTTTTGTTCCATAATTTTGTTTTTACTTCAATTTTTTTGTTTTTGTTTCACCACAATTTTCAATTGAAAAATCTTGCATATCCTAATTTTTATTTTATCTTTTGTTTGGACCATCTTCTATTTAAATAGCAAAAAAAATTGTTGTATGTCTGTGGGTTTGCGTGCGTGCGTGCGTGCGTGGGTGGGTGGTTGACAAAAACGCATGGGATCTTGATGAAACTTTGGTATATAACCCAAGGTCACTTTCTAATAGAAGGTTTGGATTCATTTCAAAATTGTAAAAAATGTCTGAGGGTCACCCAAACTCTTTGAATCATCAATAACTTCTAATCCTGAATTTCAATGTTATTAAAACCTGGTATATAAGGTTTTAGTACTGTTTCCAATAAAAATGCGTACCAAGTTCCGTTTTGTGACTGCCGGTTAAAAATTTTTTTGTTTCCTTGTTTATCCCTTCTATAGCCTTCAGTTACAAAACGATTTTCATGAAACGTGGGGTGAAGGTTTCAATCAATATGATAAAGATTTCATTAGCATTTGGGGTACATTGTGTTAAGGGTGGGGGTCCACCATACAACAGGTAGTTTTTTCACTATGTTTTTTACATTTATTGCTACAACATTTGTTCGTGAACAAATTTGGATGATACTTTAAAAAAGAAGGATGCAAATATAATGGAGCTGATTAGTTTTTAAGCGATATTGATCAAATCGTCCCTCGAGCACCTGTTTTTTGAAAGCTCAATAACATCTGTACCTGATAATCGAATTGGGTGAATCTTGGTATTTAAACATTTGGTACGGTTCACAACAGTTCTGCATCTCATATTTTTTTTGCCTGCAATTTTTTGTATTTTGAAAAGTGTCTTATTCACACTATAGGCAACAATAATGAAGCGATTATGATGAAACTTATGAGTGCGCGAAGATAAAGATCAACTTTTGAGTTTTAGGACACATTGATCCAAGTGGCGGTAGGTTCACCAAATACTGCTAACTATTGACACTTTGTTTTTAAAGTTTATTGGGAGCATACATCATTGATCATTAATCAATTTTGATGACACTTTGACAAAAGATGCAGATTTAAGTGGCAAAGAACTGGTTAGTGGATGATGTTGGAATAAGTGGTGTGGGCTTTCCGAGCCCATTATCAGGAAATGGTATTAAAGTTTTTTATTTATTAAAACTTTAATATCATCAGTTACTGATAATTGATTTTGAATAAATTTGGTATATATATGCTTAGAGTATGATTTGTAACAGTTCAAGATTTAATCATATAATTAAATCAAGATATAATTAAATCAAGATTTAATCATGATTTGTGGGCGACCCTGAAATGTCAAACTTTTAATGATAAAAAAATCAATTCATAGAAGATTCATCTGAGAATAATCGTTATTATTGTTTTTATTGTTTTCACATCTTCTTTGGTCTCTTATATGTCTTCTACGATGTATTCAACTCCATCATGTTTTTGTTTGAAGATATTATAAATCATTCAACGAAATTATAATCTCCATCTCATCATCTTCATCGCGTGGATAACACACTAGCAGCAACTACCACTATTTGGACCATGTCACTAACAGCAACCGAAACTGTTTGGACAACTATACACTACAGCTACCGAAAAATACCAAAAAAAGACAAGGTCTATCAAAATTAAGGAGAAAATTTGTTTGGAATATTTTTCAAAATAAAAAATTAGGCGTTTATGACTCATGAATAATAGAGTAGAAGTATAATTAAGGATACATGTAATACTCCATAACAGAACATGCGACCAGAATTTCTAGATGAGACATCCTATGTTGAATTTAAGATGTACCTAAAAGAAACCTTTTCTTCAACAAAAACTGTTTATTTTGAATTTAACGAAAGCATGTCCCTTAAGGACATCTCAAATGCCCATTTAATTAGAAAATTTCTATTCTTCTTCCAACATATTTCACCAATGTTTTAAATAAACTTTCAACGCTTAATTTTTCCAATGTATTTATTTGATATATATGTAGGACGAACACATGTACCTCAAAATTCAAAAAGCATTTCAAAAACACACAAATCATAAATTACATAGATATGTTTGTTCTAAACTTATTAACATATTCATGTATGAATTTCTTAAAAAGTAAAACATGATTCCAAAAACATTTTATTTCGTGGAATTGAGAGTTTTTTAAGAAAAACAACATTTTCATTTCAATTTGCAGAAGCTAATTGATTGAATGGTAAAATAAATGCTGATGTATACATACTTAAGTAAATTCAAAATACATACATATGTAAGTAGGAACATAGATAATAGGATATATGTTGATTTTTGAAAATGCTTATGGATAGTTATTTTTCTTAAAATAAATCAGTTTAATGAAGCTTGAACTAGGAAAAATATTTTTGAGGTACCTAGCATCTTACTTCCCCACATATAGATTTTAAAATTCCATGGAATATAATCATAAAATACAGATATAAGGGCTCGTTTCGAGAAAGCAACAGCGTGCTATCATCAAGGTTTATTCCATAACTCAGATCTAGGTCACTTTTGTTGACTGAATACAACTCCTCCGCAAACATCCCTAATACGATATCTCGCGTTAAACGTAAGACCAGCAGATTAAAATTTAAAAAAAAATTAAAAACATTTATATTAAAAAATATGCAAAAAACAACATGAGGATCTTGAAACAAAGAAAATATTTCTTTTCCTTTCATCAAAATCAAATTAACATCTGATTACATAAATTATTTTGTCCGTCACTTTTATTCTGTTTACAACAATATTTTTGAAAATTTTTTATCACCGATCGCTGTCTCCCATTCTGTGCTTTTAGATTATTAAATTTTCGATTTAAAATCTAAAATCTTTTTCGGTTTTTTACATCAACCTAGAGCTAACACTCAAATACTTGGTTGCTTGAACAGTTGCCTAAATGAGAGTTATTTGAATCTAGATTTAAAGATCCAATAGCAAACAAAAAAACGCGAAACTAGTTAAAAGGAGAGTAAAGTAAAGTTATCGAAAATTTAAATGCTCAAACAACCGACATAAGTTTGTCAAAATCTACTTAACTTCAATGTTTGAAAGCGAATGATAACAACCAAAACTGTTAAGAATAAATTATTTCTAAGATGCACAGCCGGAGTTTTATAAAAGTTTAAAAATGCGAAAGAAATGAACACTGTTGTTTTAATAGCTAACAAAACAAATACCAAAAATCCTTTACAACTATTGTAGTATTACGCTTGCAGTAAAATAAAATTAAAACAATCCAGGTCGCCTGAATTCAAATGAAAATTCAAATTTAAATTCACATTTTAGTTTCGAAAGAATTTTAAACAATAGATTTTATAACTATTGTGAATGCAATACTATATAGACGATATACAATGGTTAGTTAACAAATCAGTTTTGAAAACTTGTTGTTCTTCGTTGTCCATGCACGTAGCTCAATCTGCTTCAAATTTTCTTTCAAAATGTTTGGAAATATGTGTATTACTTTTCAACTGCCACCTTAACATTAATTTATGTTTTTTGTTGATTTAAAGAACAAAGAATAGTTTTTACTAAAATAACAAAACAGATAGTGCTTATGAGCAAAAAATGTATATAAAATGTTGTTATACCGAGTTAGATTCGTTATTTTTTTATGTCTGTTAAAATGCAAAAACAAAATCGGTGAAGTGCAAATCCAAACTTCTTACCGAGGGTAAGCAAACGAACAGCAAATCAATGAAAATTTAAAACAATATCATATTAGAGTTACTAAGTCTTGCTACTTCACTTTGGTATTAATAAATATTCACGTTATTCCTCAAAATTATTAGGAATATATTTGAAAAAAGTCAGATAAGTGCGACTAAAATTCGCTCGCCAAGGGTTCCGTGAATGTAAAAGAACACAATAACAAAAATTATTGACAAAAAATTTTGTTGTAATGTCTTTATATTTCCAGACCATAGATGCATAACAAAATAAATGTTAAATCGTAAATGTCAATTGTAAATTACAATCACACTGGAAAAAAATTGAAGTTCATGACAACCTCATCTCGAAGTTGGCAGTTGATTATTCATGCAAAGAAAAATTATTGGGCACTGACGAGGGTAGGTTCGAATCCCAACCGAAACACGAAAAATGTGAATAGGAGTTTTTTTCTGAAAAAACTTCAAACCATACCTTTGAATTGAAAAAATTCCAATTACTTCTTTACTTACTTCATACTTGAGTTTAATTGATCTCAAAAATCTAAAATAAATTTAAATTCCCTTAATGTAGTCTAATGTTAATACATATAGGACTACAAATTGACCAAGTGTCAGCCATTGATTTCACATTGATTGGAAACAATCAATAATGACTATACAAACGTGACTTAGGATGTTAATTAGAATAGAAATGTTCCCCATTCTATGAATTCACACAAAGTATTGTCTAGAAATTTAATGCAAAAAATCCCATATAATTTAAAAACATTTCCATAATATGGAGTCTAATGACAGTAGAAAAATTCAACTTAAGTAAAATAAATAAGTGATGAAGAAGTTTCAACTTTGAAATTGTCATCGCCTCAACGGCGTAATCGATAGCGTGTCTGCCCACGGATACGAGCCGGGCACTGACGAGGGTAGGTTCGAATCCCATCCGAAACACGAAAAATGTGAATTGGAGTTTTTTTCTGAAAAAACTTCAAACCATACCTTTGAATTGAAAAAATTCCAATTACTTCTTTACTTACTTGAGTTTAATTGATCTCAAAAATCTAAAATTATTTGCAAATAATTTCACTGTGATTGGAACAACTACACGATAACATTTTCCTAACAACAGAATGAGGTTTATTTAAAATATAAGGTGTTATATCCAATATAACAGTAGTTGAATAAAGATAATAACTATTTCCCTAAAAAAATTTTTCTTTGGCCTTATATCATGAATTTTTCATTTTAAAGTTTAAGTATTTGAGATTAATTGAACTATATTTTATTTTCACATAAATATTTCGTGTGATTGTCTCAACTTCATCGATTTGTAATTGTAGAGTTGTTGAAGCAATTTCGTAATTTGATTCGCCATATGTGACCGCACTGTGAGGTTGAGACAATTGCATTTCGATTGGAAATAGGACATGTTTTTTTCAGTGCAAATCTATATTGATCAAAAATGACTGAAAAAATGTTACTTTAGGTTAAATCTCCTCCATAGATGTTTGTGGTAACTCAAGAAAGATTCAATTCCACCAGTTTGTAAATGGTTAAAATTTGATTATTTTTTCGGTCAGTCAAGTGTTGAAATTTAGGGGGGTGGAGAGGCTACATACTAAAAATATTTTTTTTTCAATAACACAAAAACTGTGCAATGCAAAATTGTAAAAAAAAATTGTCTGAAAAAAAATTGACATGACACCCCACTCATTTGGGTCAAATATGTTTTTTTTACTCTCCCACACCCTTTAACCCTAAATACACAGAAATATAATTCTTTGAGACTTCGCTATGGTTTTCATTCAAAATTTACCAATCTTCCTGTCTCTGTGAATTTTTTCAAATTTTTCTGTCAATCAGTGTCGGAACGTAGGGGGCGGAACAGTCTGAATTTTGCACTTTTTTTTACCATAACTCAAAAACTGTGTACCGCAAAATTCTAAAATATGCATCGAATTCTAAATTAGGTGCTCTTTCAAGTGACACCTCACTCGCTTGGGTCAAAAAAGGTTTTTTTTACCCTCTTTACCCCGGTCCCCTAAACACACAGAAATATAATTATATGAGACTTCACTATAGTTTTCATTCAAAATCTACCGAATTTCCTAACTCTGTGAATTTTTACAAATTTTTCTGTTAATCAGAGTCGAAATGTATGGGGGGACGGTCTGAATTTTGCACTTTTGTGACAATAACCCAAAAAGTGGGCCCCACGAAATTCTGAAAAAAATTGCAAAGAATTTTAAATTAGGTGCTCTTTTAAATGACACCCCACTCTCTTGGGTCAAAACAGGTTTTTTTTGCCCTCTTTACCCCGGTACCCTAAACACATAGAAATATAATTATGTGAGACTTCGCTATAGTTTTCATAAAAAATTTACAAAATTTAATAACTCTGTGAATTTTTACAAATTTTTCTGTCAATCAGTGTCGTAATGTATGGGGGGGACGGTCTGAATTTTACACGTTTTTGACAGTAACTCAAAAAGTGAGCACCGCAAAATTCTAAAAAAAATTGCAACGAATTTTAAATTAGGTGCTCTTTCAAATGACACCCCACTTGACCACATTTTAAATAGTGTTTTTACCCCTTCTCATTTCAACTCCCTTAATAAATATAATTATGAGAATATGACACTTTTATATATTTTTATTAAAAACGCACTAAATTTTCTATCATTCTAAATACATTTGAAAATTTTCGATCAGTTAGGTTCGGAGCTAATCGAGGTAATAAAACACGAAGAAAACGTCATTATTCAAAATTATACAAAAAATGGTGAGGTGTAAAATGCCAAAATAAATAAAAGGAATACTGAAAGAATCCCTTTCATATGATACCCTACTTGAATCTATAAAAAATGTATTTTCTCAAAGGTCTCACATCGTACCCCTGTAAACCAAACGAAAACAACTTTAGTTTTATTTGTATCCGTCATTTCATGTGGACATATTAGTTTTATACGCACCTCAAATTTCAAGTTCATAGCATTTATAGCTTACGAGATAATCGATATAATGTGAAAAACTCGTTTTGCTCTCACCAATAGTGTTCCGTATTAAAAACGGAATCCTAAAAACGCATAAGTAACCAAAAAATTTTGCCTCTTAATTATCTCATATGATATAAGATACCAGATACCAGATATCACATACCAGATACCAGATACCAGATACCAGATACCAGATACCAGATACCAGATACTAGATACCAGATACCAGATACCAGATACCAGATACCAGATACCAGATACCAGATACTAGATACCAGATACCAGATACTAGATAACAGATACAAGATACCAGATACCAGATACCAGATGCCAGATACCAGATACCAGATACTGGATACCAGATACAATACACCAGATACCAGATACAAGATACAAGATACCAGATACTCAGATACCAGATACCAAATACCAGATACCAGATACCAGATAACAGATACCAGATACCAGATAACAGATACCAGAAACCAGATACCAGATACCAGATACCAGACACCAGATACCAGATACCAGATACCAGATATCAGATACCAGATATTAGATATTAGATACCAGATACCAGACATCCGATACCAGATACCAGATAACAAATACCAGATACCAGATACCAGATACCAGATACCAGATACCAGTAACCAGATACCAGATGCCAGATACCAGATACCAGATGCCAGATACCAGATACCAGATACCAGATACCAGATACCAGATACCAGATACCAGATAGCAGATACCAGATACTAGATACCAGATACCAGATACTAGATACCAGAAACCAGATACCAGATCAGATACTAGATACCAGATACCAGATACGAGATACCAGATAGCAGATACCAGATACCCGATCCCCGGTAACAGAAACCAGATACAAGATACCACATACCAGATACCAGATACCAGATACCAGATACCAGATATCAGATACGAGATACCAGACACAAGATACCAGATATCAGATACTAGATACCAGATACCAGATACAAAATACCTGATACCAGATACCAGATACCAAATACCGTATGTCAGATACCAGATACCAGATGCCTGATACCTGATATCAGATACCAGATACCAGATACCAGATACCAGATACCAGATACCAGATACCAGATACCCGGTACCAGATACCAAATACCAGATGCCAAATACCAGATACCAGTTACCAGATACCAGATACCACATACCAGATACCAGATATCAAATACAAGATACCAGATACCAGACACCAGATACCAGATACGAGATACCAGATACCAGATACCAGATACCAGATACCAGAAACCAGATACCAGATACCAGATACCAGATACCAGGTACCAGATACCAGGTACCACATACCAGATACTATATACCAGATACTAGATGCCAGATACCAGATACTAGATACCAGATACTAGATACCAGAAACTGGATACCAAATACCAGATACCAGAAACCAGATACCAGATATTTTGAATAATTTTGTAATTTGGAGGTACAGGTTTTCTTTTTCAGCGAGAATGTTTAGAATATGGATCTTTTATTTCACCAAAGAAGAGGTTTGTGATCAGTCATAATCACTGGATGGACTGTCAAAACTACGCCTAAAAATTATTTTTCTATAGTATGGTTTCTTTCGGATTTGTTACTCGAAGGGCTTCCAAATGCGATATAAAGATCGTTTGGGTCGTATTTTTGACTGACAACAGCTCCTAGACTGTAATCCTTAGCATCTGTTGTGAACACGAAAGGTTTATTGAAGTCAAGGTATAATAAAATAGACGACGAAGTTTGTTTTGATTTAACCAAATTGAATGTTTCTTGACAAATAAACTCGGCTTTTTTTCCTAAGCAATTTTTTTATCGGTTCTGTTATCTCAGAAAATCTTGGAATGAACTTGCGGTAATAGCTAGTTAGCTGGGCACAGGAATGATTTAAAATCTTCAACTGTTTTTGTAAAAGGAAAGTTATAAACATTTTCGACAATATTTTGTTTAATTTTATTCCATTGTTTGATATAACTTGACCAAGGTAAGCTACTTCGCGTTTGAGAAATGGACATTTGCATTTTATTATTGCTTTTGAAAATTTCGAATATTTCTATTAATTTATTGTCGTGGTCTAAGAAGTTTTCGCCCTAGATTTTCACATCATCTAGATAAACGAAACATTTGAGTCTTTGAAATCCAGATAGAATGTGATTTATGGTTCTTTAAGAGTTTTTTTGTAAACCAAAAAGGCATTCTTTTGATTTCGTGATGACCATAATCGGTCGTAAAGTTGGTCGTTTTAGTTGGTCTGCGGGGTTCATTACGATCTGATGATATTAACTCTGCATGTCAAGTGTTAAAATATCGTTAATGTTTGAGGAAAAGAATCATCATTAGGTTTGCGGAAATCTACCACAACGCGCCATTTTGATCTGTTTGACTTTTAATTTTTTTTCGTTTGTATATGTAACCAATTTTTTTTCGTTTGTATACGTTGCCCTAAACCCAGTCCCTCCACCATTCCCGCCCACTATTAGCAACTGCCTTATTTGGGTTTTTAACTAAAAACACTCATAAAATAGTTTTTAAAAGTATTACAAATAACTCGCTTGTTCGAGGATGAGTGGTTTAATAATAAAGCTACTGAGTTCGATAGTTAAAAGAGACAATTTGGCCAAGAAATATGTGCGTTTTCTAATTTGACATAAGTCAACCGATACGGTTGATAAATTGGAAAAGCACTCTATGGGTTATTTATACATACAAAGCTTAATAAATTGAATTAAGCTTTCAAGCAAAACTCTACAAAAAATTGATAAACCAAAATTAATATAGGTTAAGGGATACTTGTTGATAGCCTTTATTTCTTTATGAAATCATCAACGACACAAAAAAACTCTCACTTACAAAATAACTCATTTTCCTCTCTGTTGACCACTCCTCGGGTATCTTTGTTTTTGCAAAATAAATAAAACAAATATCATTAAATCTTAATTGGTTTTAAATAACCAAAATCAATTTTCCATACATCCTTATATTCGAATGTATAGTTCGAGTACCATCATATAACCCCTTATGAGCTTATCTATCAATCCGTTAAAATAGATGAAAAAAAAACAAAACAGAAAATTCTTCGTATACAGGAAATGAAAGTGAATTGAATATTCGAGTTATTTTTTTCATTGAAGTTTTAAAAAGGGAGCGAAAAAAAATGTTCTTGTGTTTAAAATGTCGTGAAAATTTAATTTTCACTTTATATGAAGTTGATTGTAATCTTCAATGAAAAATAAAATTCTCGTAAGAGTCATTCCATAGTTATACGCTTGAAGTGTATTATTCGTGTAAGTTTCTTTTGTTAGTCGGTTTAACTTAATCAAGATTCGTATTTGTTTATATTATTATGGTTTGATGAAAATGAAATTTATCTGATATTGATAAATCTCACTTTTTTATCTATCCTGTGAGGACTGAGGGAAGTATTTCTTTGAAAATAAATAAATGCTAAATGAAGCTGAACATATTTTTGTTTGTAAGTTCTTTTAAAAAATTTTATCTGAAAATTCAAGTATGTTCGCGACTAAAATCATAACTGCCACATGCGTCGCGTCGTATATAAAAGTTTTCGAAATCAGTTTGATTTTCTTCAACTCGAAAACTCATTTCAAAGAAAATATTAAATAAAAAGATAATAAAAAGAATTTCCATTAAAACTTATATTAATGTGAGTGTAAAGTGTAGACAGAAAAACAAAAGAAATATAAAACAAAAACAATAATTTAAGATTAATCGTAAATCAAAACATGAAAGGAAAATCTGCAGACAATTTGGAAGTTAACCAAATTTTGAAGAATGTTGTTTTGTTTGGTATATTTTTTTTTAAAATAAATAAAAAAACACGAAAACAATGTCAACAACCAAATAAAATTTAATTCTAAAACTTTTTGGGGTACACACTTAAAAGACGTGGATTTGCGAAATATTATAGTAGAATTGGATTTTTATTTTAAAATTTATTAAGTTTAAGATTTATAGTTCTCAGCTTCCAGTAAAACAACGTTCAACATAATAGACGCACGATATTTACAAACATTTATTTAACATTAACTATTATTTGCAATTAATCGAATAACAATCTTATATAATTTATACTATATATCGCGCTCCGTATACAATTGTAATTTTATTTTTTTGTCTTAAGACCAAAATACTTGCTTTTCTCATCTACGATCAAAATTCTAATTTTGATGTTAGTACACTACATCGAAAAGTTTAAGTTTTATTTTTGTGATAAAATCCTAAGCAGATAACTTTCATTCCTAGTGATGAAAGTAAATGGGTTATACGCATTGATTTTGTAATTTCTGAGCTAGCGATATAATAGTTAATCAATTTAAACCACTCTTGAGGGGTTTACGGAAACAATCATCTTTTTTTTTGTTTTGCTTAATTGTCTTCTATTTTCAATTTCTTTTATAATTTTATATTTTTAATAATCAGGACGATCCACGTAAATTTTAAAAAAACGTCTGATTGCTCCAAAATTTTGTATTAATAACCTATTTCCAATGACACATGGCATTACGGAATTTTTCAGAATGGCCTCTTCAAAATGAAGTGTGAGTGAAGCTCGACATTTTTCGGTATCGTATGTGAAAACTAGTTACTAACAAGAACTAATTATATAAAAAAGAGCTTGTGAATTTTAAAATAATTGTAGAAGTCCTATCTTTAAAATTCATATGATTAATAAAAAAATCAAAATGACGACTTCGAAATGGCGCCAATTCACCAAGTGTCCATTTTTACTAACGAAATTTGCTTATTTATACCATTTTACGGCTTAAAAGTTATGTTTTACGTTTCTAAATAGTTTTAATATTAATTTTTCAAAGAATTTCAGCAATTATTCAAAATGGCCGAAGCAAAACACTGGTAGAATTTATGGTATTTATTTTGTATTGTTTGTATTTTTCTTAAATTAATTCAAACATTTTGTTGAATCAAAATTATGACGTGTTTTGATTTTTTTGTATGACAAATTGACGATGTCAAGCTGAAATATTTAATTGTGTCTCGTATTGTGACGTTTTTCTAACCTTCCTTCGAATTGGCCTTACTCTCAATTCGATGAACGCAATCTCTTTTTGAGTTCGATCTCTGATTAGTAAACAAAAACACCAAGTTTTATTAAGTATTCAACCCTTTATTTGTTCCACAACAACAGGAAACAATACAGCAAACAATATTCCTAGCTAGAATATTCCTTCAACAGCTTCAGAAACTCCAACGGTTTAGTGTACAAATTTCCAGTAACACAAGGTTCAAAGTAATACACAAAATATTTCTACTCATTAAAACCTAAAACTTTATTCACAAAAACTAATTTAAAGATTACTTTTATAATTTTAACTTCACTATCGCAGGTTTAAAATAAAACTAATTTTTAATCTACAACAGACAATTTCTTATATACTACTTTGCTTAATTCTAGACAATTCGAGGTCACTTTCTAGAAACCTTGAGAAAATAAGAATATTCGATTAATTTACGTTATTCTGATTTGATTCATAAAATCATTCAATTTTGTTCATTGTCGACCCAGGTTCTACGAAATACAACAACAACACTATTCATTTCATTAATTTGTTATAGTATTTTGTTGATTTGATTTTCCTGGAAGTGACCGTAACCGTCTAGATTTTTCTGTAATCGTCTAGATTTTTCTGTAATCGTAACAGTATCTTAGATAAGACATTTTTCAAACGTTGTGGAGTGCGGATATCTATTTATATACACATTTATTGTTATATAATTGATTGCTTGAAAAACTTAATTTTCTGGTATGCGACGCTATAACCGAAAAACTGTATGGATTAATACAATATTTAATAAAAATTAAAATTTTTGATGTTAATCGTTTGTTACGAAGCAGTTGTACAATCTCCTTAATTTAGAGGCGCTCTACTTTCTCACATGCACTAATTTATAAATTAAGCGCAATATATTACTGCTCGTTTACTTTAATGCCAAGAACTTTTGAAATTGTTCTTTTTCTTTTTTCGAACACAATTTCTTGCATTTAATTCGTAATCATCTTTTACATATTTTTTTTCAAGTTTGTTGCGAAGCAGATGTGCAATAACCTTAGGCGGTTTCATTATCGTTAAAAAAATAAAACAATCTACCAGATAATGCCTACCATTTTTTTGTTGTGGTTTAAAAACGGCCTTTTCCAAACTATAAATGCCGGCCGATAGAGGACCTCTTTCTCTTATTCGATTCTTATCTGATGGGATCACAGCTGTTTTTCGTTTTGACGTCTACGTTAGTGTTTTGTGTGGTGTTATTTTTTTCAATTTTAAAAACTGAATAATATAGTAACTAGAGTCAAAAAAAAAAATTATGAAGATAGAAAAGTTATAGTTAGTGATAACCCAAAAGATGATATTTCTTGATTTGTGATAAACTGTTAAACGACAACCTCATAACTGTATTTGTATAAGATAATTGTTAAAAATTCTGTGATAGCAGGTGAAAATCTGATAAACGATAAAATCATAACTGTGTTTGTATAAGATAATTGTTAAAATTCTGTGATAGCATGTGAAAATCTGTTAAACGATAAAAGCATAACTGTATTTGTATCAAATAATTATTAAAATTCTGTATTAGCATATGTTTCAAAAAGCTGTGATAAACTGTTAAATAATAAAAGCATGATTCTATTGATATCAAATGAATGTTATAATTCGGTGATAGCAATGGCTTTAAAGTGAAGTGACCCATTGATTACGTCTGGATGGTAAATTCGTTCTGGATTGTAATTTACATTAACTAATTTACCTCATGCTAAAATTATATCCTGTGTGCTGAATATTTTGGGTACACTGAAAAAAAAATTGAAGTTCATGACAACCTCATAGCGAAGTTGGCAGTTGATTATTCAGACAAAGAAAAATTATTTGCAAACAATCTCACTGTGATTGGGGCAACTACACGATAACATTTTCCTAACAACAGAATGAGGTTTATTTAAAATATAAAGTGTTATATCCAATATAACAGTAGTTGAATAAAGATAATAACTATTTCCCTGAAAAAAATAATCTTTGGCCTTATATCATGAATTTTTCATTTTAAAATTTATGCATTTGAGATTAATTGAACTAAATTTTATTTTCACATAAATATTTCGTCTGATTGTCTCAACTTCATCGATTTATAATTGTAGAGTTGTTGAAGCAATTTCGTAGTTTGATTCGCCATATGTGACCGCACGGTGAGGTTGAGACAATTGCATTTCGATTGGAAATAGGACATGTTTTTTTCAGTGTACATTTCCGTGTTTACCATTTTTTGTGTTATGCATTGTCGTCATCCTGAATTCTGAGTAGTTTGACGTATTTTCGGCGACATAAACAATCGCCGTTATCATCAACGAGTTCTTATTAATATCTACACTCTCCGTTATTATCAATAAGTTTTATTAACATTGCCGTCTTCCTGAATGCTGAATAATTGGATATATTTCCGGAATATCTACAGTCTCCGTAATTATCACAAGTTTTTATTGTAACAATTTTACCAACATTGCCGTCTTCGTGCGTGCTGAATAATTGAATATATTCCCGGAAAATCAACGAGTATCGTTATCATCAGCAAGCTCTTATTGTAACAATTTTCCAACCTGGCCGTCATCCTGAATGCTGAATTCCCCGAACTATGAATTTGATGAGGATGACTGAGTAGTTGAGCTTTTGGAATGGAATCTGGACTAGCTATGGGGTAAGTCATTGTATTAGTTCCTTTTTCATATGTAAACGAATATGTATGTATGTATGAATGTGCGCGTGAGTGTGTGTACGTGGGTTTATGTGCATGGGGGTGCGTATGTGGGATGTGAAGATTTTTTAAAATTATTTTACTACACAGAGTCTCGCGTTATTGATCTGTGAAAAATTTCTATAAGTTTTGGAGTATGTACAACTTAAATAAAAGAAGAATTCGTCAATTAAATTCGTAGAATAAATTCTTTTTCTTTATTTCATCTGAGATTCCTACAATGAAATTCTGTAAACTGTGATGACATCATTCAATTTAACCAATCACCATTAAATTGTTTAGTTTCTGCCCGGCCTACAGCTGTAAATATGAAAACAGAAAAAAAGCTGCCGATGAATTATTACGGTTTACAAATAATATAACCTCCGATGACTTAGATACTGTAGAAGAAATGAAGGAAAAGTAAATCAGCTTATTTGTATGGTTCATTTCATTTAATTATTAAGTCATTCATTTATTTCTCATGTGGTAACCAATAAGAGCTATGAATATTTTTGTACTTTCTTCTCCTTGTGATATATTTATCCTTTTGGTAATTTTTTTTCACTACTGCTTACGGACGCGATTTTTTCTGTGTGTGAATGTGTGAGGGTATGAGGTTCGAGAGCGTGTGAAGGTGTGAGTGTATGAGGTGCGAGAGCGTGTGAATGTGCGAGTAAATACGGGGTTGGACGTGGTGATCGTGGTTCTTTTCACGTATGGGAGTCGCCAGAGTCTCCTCCTTGCACTTTCCTCTTTTTTTTATCCGTTCTTAACATATGACACGCGTACAATACCGGAATTTGTGCTGGAGCAGCAGGTGTTCGTTGTTCGACCCCATTTACTGAAGCTAGTTTGGGGCTTTAAAAATCTCTCTAGGTGCTCGGCCTGCTATGCCACTTCATTGGTTGTCCAATGAAGCAGCGCTTCATTACACGTTGATGGCTTCTCCTCTGGTTATGAATTTCATTCGTTTTTCACGTTTCTCATTTTTGTATAATTATTTTATTGAATGCTATGATATTGGAAATGAACGTAACGTTTAAAATTTAAATGAAAAATTTAATCGACAGTAAATCTAAAACAGTAAAATAGTGCAAAAATATGGTATCTGGTTAATAAATTCAACTATTACCTGTTGTTGGTGCAACAATAATTAATTTAAACATTCAGTCATTCATTATTTACTTATTTTTAGGTGCAACCATTCATTGATTTACTCATTATTCAACAATCGCCAGGACTATTAGCACAACTTTTAATTTATGTAACGTATTATTATTCATATTCAGTAATCGCCGCGACATCGAAGAATACATAGTTTAGTCAGTGTTGAATTTGTAGTTTAGTCATTATGATTTGTTAAATTACTGAGGCTTGAAGAATTGAATCAACAGCCAATAATGGGTTGGGTAAAACATTTTAATTTAGTAATCATAGTTGAAGTAGTATAGGTGGTGATCTTGGTTCCTTCGACTTTTTAGGTCGTCAGAGTCGCTATACCTTACTCATTTAAATCCGTATTCTTGTGAATCTTTTGCGTGAAATTCAGCATTTGTACTGGGCTGAGATAAGGCATATTCGAATTCACACATTGAAGCTAGTCGGAAATTAAAAAAATCTCAAGGCATGCAAATCCTCTAAAGTTTCTGATAGTGACTCCACTATCAGGCGTTCATAGAGTAGTCCATGACACACACCCGTGTCAAAACAATGGTCCGCACCATAGGTGTTATAGGAAACTATTCACAAGACGTAATAACAAAACATCGAAGAAGATCAAATCACACTGATCAAGAACGTGTAAACGCTGTAAATGTGCTAGAATCAACTGCTCAAAGGTAAGCCGAAAAATCATCAGATCAGCGGAAAGGGGGACTAGAAGTCTTACAAGTTACGATCATTTTAAAAAGAATTAGATTAACAATGGGAACGAATTGAAAAATTGCTGAAATACATAAATGCTATTGATTGCGATATCCAACTTTATTTCAAAACAGTCAAAATGGTTCATATCAACGTTAAAATGATAACAACAGTCATAGATGAAGTGGCAAACAAGTATATTCAATCAAATATTATACGTAACGGGTTATGCTACGTTAAAATAAAGACAACTATTTTCTGAAATACCGTCAGAAACAACTACCCACTGTGAAACAGTCAATGGTCAATTTGCCGTGGAATACCGTGAAAAAAATATGTTGGTGCATTCGGCAATACTAGGTCAACAAATTCAATTTTGTACAATAAACTAAGCCTTAGTAAAATTGACAAAATGTTTTTTACGTATGACAAAATATTTATAAAAAATTAGAAATTTTTTTGTCAGTTTTACAAAATTTTAGTTGATGGTGCAAAATTAATCTTTTTTACTAATATTGTAAAAAAAACTAAAAGCATGTAAGAGAATTCTACCAAATATTCAATTTGTTCCATTCATACAGTTCGATTCAGTATAACACTCTTTTGTGACCAAGTGTATTTCCTCTAAGGTGCGTAGTCCTACAATATGATACAATAAATATTTTCTGTTGCAACTTAATAGTTGTCACTTATTGTAATCACATGGGAAATAACATTGTGGATAAAAAAGTTATATGTAGATTTGGCATGAAATGTCGAGCTGTACCAAATGTTTTTCCTTAACAGCGATTGGAAGTGCTACCGTTGACTGATTTGGGTTCTTTCGGTTTTCTCGGCCTTTCATTTAATAATTACCACATATTTTATACTTCGTGAGACGCCTGTTCTTGACGAGTTCTTTTTTATCTACTATGCCGGAAGGAAATTTATTTTAATAAACGACTGTAACCTTGTCCAACAAGAATTTGTCTGCTATTGTCGAGTCCGACAACCCAGACATGCCAAAATGTTAATCGCAGGACTCGACAATACCAGACAAATTTTTGTCGGACAAGGCTTCTTTAATTTTTTCTAAAACAAATTCTATCCATTAATAAAAAACAAAATTATGGTAGTAAATTTACAAGATCCCTAGCAATCGCCATGTTTCGGAGTTTCTCGAGCGAAAACGCGCGAAATCATCAAGGACAGGCGCCTCACGAAGTATAAAATAGGTGATAATCACCAAATGAAAGGGACGAGAACCTGCTGACTAAATGTTATATTAATTTTACTAAGTTTATTAGCTTGATGCATATGAAAATAAGTCAAAATTGATCACCCCGAACCCCAGGCTTCAAAAAATATTACTGTGAGCTCTATACAAATTTCTTTAATAAGTTTAGTGTAAATTTTCAAAAAGGAAAATTTACAAAATTTATTTTTCATTCTTTTCCCATGAAAAATTTGTATAAATTTGGAGTCCAGTAAGCCGTGAGTAAGAGGTGGATTTAAAGGGAACAGGCACGTTTGTTATGAAGGGTAATTCAAACTCCATGATTGAAATTCAAACCACTGTCCCTCACACATCAAATTTACCTTAACAGAAATTTTCATAGTTGTTTTTATTTTTCCTTTACACATAATTTCTTATACTCAATCAATAGTCATCGTCTACTATAGTTTCCGTTAAAAAAATTACTATCCTAAAACAGTTGTGTGATATTTCTCAATGTGATTTCCTATATTCAATCGTTAATTGCTAAAGAGTTAGCATAAAACAATTGCACAGTATCATTAATTCGTAGTTCCG